>VDFB02346948.1:0-99906 GCA_007258455.2 Sequoia sempervirens | reverse complement strand
CAAAACTCAATTGACCATACAACTCTAGATCCCTTCTAGCTAAGTATGATCATTCTGATTGGTCATGCCATCTAGACACACTACTCTTAATCGTCTTGGAACTGTCTCATGTCCTATAGTTTACTTACTTTATTTGGTTCCCTAGACACAAACTAGTCTATATAGAAAGTCCATTCTAGCCAATCTGACTTAGAACTAATCCTTAATCTAGGATATTCAATCAATGTAAAGATTTAGGTATTATCAAACCTTTTAAAAGTACCTTATTGCATTCTTGCAATATCTAGGGTTTATGATTTCTTGTCATTTACTCTCAAGATTCCATACCCAACATCTTTGAAGCGTTAAATCCAATTTTGACATTATCGTATAATATTTTAAGATGTTATAAAGACTTCCTGTCCTGTTCTATGGTTTTCTAGACCTTTCATTGTCAATCAATATATATATACAAGTACAATGTCATATTCGACAT
The DNA here is from genome assembly GCA_007258455.2 of Sequoia sempervirens. NCBI lineage: Eukaryota > Viridiplantae > Streptophyta > Pinopsida > Cupressales > Cupressaceae > Sequoia > Sequoia sempervirens. The sequence continues at coordinate 99,431 of VDFB02346948.1, read as the reverse complement.
AAGAGTTATAGTTTTCCTTTATCCTCCTTGTTTCAATTCTAGGGTTTAGCTTCTCTAACCCAATACATGGAAATATCAAGGATCCTTGTTCTCCAAAGATAATAGCATTAACAAAGAAAAACATAAGAGCAATTACTTCTATTCTTACCCAGATGACTTAGCATTTCTCAAATTGACATTTCATATAACACGAATAAGCATGATATCCGAGGAATATCCTCATTGATATATATATATATATATATATATATACCTTAATGAGTGTCGTTACTTCTCATAGCTAGTACTTTGACTAAGTTCAACCCTTCAACCTTGATAGGTTAGATTTGTAAGAGACAATTAATTGCTTCCAACTTCCTTGTCTACTCAATTTTATTCACATTCAAATAAGGATAGGGTATCAACTCATATGATTATCATCCTTTACATAAGTATTTTGCATATACCTATAACAACAATCTCAAGTACAATAGACATGTAGGTTGAGTTCGGATCTCCCAACATCCCCTTCTCGAAGTTGGTTACGACATTGATACCAAGTATTGGAATAATGAAATTCCTTTATACATAGTTCTAATAAGTTCAATCATTCATATATAATAAGGTCCATACTTTCGATCTCATACTATGTCTATACCGTTGAGCTGGTTAAAAAGTCTCATTCTAGAAATAAAAAAGCATTTGGGTATGACTCCTAGTATACCCATCCTTGAGAGGGTTTAACACAAGAAGAAAGATGCTTATCATAAGGTCAACTAGTTTCTTTTTCTTAAAAGCACCTAATACCGAAGGTTTGGCTTAGGATCATTCCCATAATAACCTAGCTCTTCAATGGGAATCTATCCCTTCCTATAATTTAGGCATCCTTCAATAATCTCAAAATATAATTAGAGCAATAACTCAATCTCAAACTAGATTGTCAAGATGAAGCCCATAAATAATTTATCCTAGTATCTTAAATAATCTTGCGCTATCATGCCACATAATCACCTCGACCTTACATGACACAGAGACAAATAAACTTTTGGCTCAAAAAAGTGCAAGGCTGAATAAGTCTTCGGCCAAGGAAACTTACATTTATTTTCAAAGCCTATTGGCTAGACACAGTCACAATAAAACATTCTAGTACGTTGGCCCATTTCAAAACAAGCAATGGTCTATAAATAGATACCAAATAATAAATTTCTTAAATGGGACAACAAGGCTTATATGCAGCGAACAAAGCTTATACCATAACCATTATTCACAGTAAAGTGATCTCACCTCTTACCGAGCAATAAATTTTATCCAAAAACAGCCTTCTCTTTCAACATCTCACCTTCTCTACCCATCGTTTTGCTTTCCAAGAGCATGTATGATATTCCACTCCCTTATCTCGATGGTGAAAGCTTTCTCCTCCTGTCATGCCGTCATGCGATATCAAGACTTTGATCTAACAACAAGCATTAGCAACTGCGCCTCCTCCTTTCTCTATGTTTAGCATCATTATTTTATATGGTTTCTCCCCTGTGGAATACCTCCAGATTGGGATCCCACACACCAGCACTATTGATAGCTTTCGTAAGCATTCCAGACTAGTCTTCTCACCTCGCATAGGAGAATAAATCCCCGATAAGAATGGATGTATCCTCTGAAATAGTCTCTACAAGAATCCGTTATTCCAACTGTGTGTTGGCCTTTACTTGAGTGTGCTCTTAAACATTATTATCTTCACAACCACCGGTCATGATGTTCTTGTGTGGCAAGATGCAGATCTTTGAACTATTGACTCTGTCTTAGTGGAGCACTCTAAAACTCCATGTCGATGCTCCCCAAAGCTTATAGATGAACAACCCGTAAGTCTTCTCAAGCTCCCACAAGAAAATAAAATAGTTTCCATCTATTTAGTTGGTGGTTAAATCTATTTCATTCCATACGCTTGCCAAGAGAGACGTTCTCCCACAAAGGCCGAGGATTAACATGATGGTCCTTTCCAAAAGACTTAGGGATTATTACCCCATCTTAATTTGTATGCCTATTTTCAAGGAAATTGCCTCCCTTAACAAAGGTGGCGTGACTGTTTCTCCCACTCGGCCAACTACCACGATCAAAGCTCACACAATCATGACACTTGCAAGACTATGGTGATCTCCAAGCTCCCATTCGTTATGATGTCCACTATATCATTTTAAAAGCTTGAAAATCTATTTCCAACGATAAATTAGTGTGTCACGGCCTTTCAAGGCTCATGTAGGCATTAGAAACAAGATGATATCCTTTCAAATTCAAAACGTGCTCCTCACGTAAGAGTTGAGCTAAACAATAAGCTCTACGATTTGATTAAGCATTTAGAATATTTTCATATTATATATAAATATATATATTAAAACTTCCAAGATTAATATCAAATTTACCATACAAGGTCGATGGAATTCAGTATTAATTGACACATAAGCAAAGTCACCCCGTCAATATGCACTTTCAATATTATCATCATGATCGACGTCCCTATGCAATATCCCAAAGAGAGTCATTTTCATTCCAATAGTTTATGCATGTACGTATGTATACATACATACTTGAACATAAGTGTTGCATGTTGACAGTATTTATGTCTTTGTACGCAAATATGCATCCGTGCACCCATCTATACGTGTATGAGTACATATGCTTACCTTATTGACAAGGTATACCTATATACATATATTCATTTGTTTTAAATAACAAAAGAGAGTTAATAACCCTTAAGAGAATCATATCAACACAAAGGTCGAATAATCGGTTACTATCGACAAGCTTCTACACACGATAAACAACAAGAACTAGACTTAAACGACATCAAAAACTTGTCAAATCAAGAAATAAACTTAGACCAAAAGGGTTGAGTATCCCTTACCCGTCTCAACTAGGTTCACCAATTTGCATCAACACTAGAGCTAAGATGGAAACAACCTGTTCTTTTCCTTGTATCTATATCCTTCTCTCCAATGATGCTCTCCCTCCCTTTCTTGGAGGGCAGAAACCTGATTCCTGAATGCAACTTTCCATCACCAACTAAAGATTAGTGCATTAATAATCATTTCATAATCCTCATGAAGTCATCTCATCTTGACAACTTTTAAACACATGAAAATTTTAGTGAAATAAATGTAACTCAAGATACATTGATTTTTCCAGAAATTTTTCCTATACATCTAATCATTGAATCATGCGTAATCATCTACTAATTACTTCAAAATTAAAAAGTAAAACAGAGTTAAAGTTAGGGATGTAATAGGCTTCTCTGATGAGAAAGACCGAGCTTTATCTAGTTTTCCCTTCTAGGCCCTCCCTCTAGTGCCAGTTCCTGTTGACATTCCTTTTGGCACAATCAACATGCAAACAAAATATTGCTACTCTGTTTCTCCTAAAAGAGAAAGATGATCACATGGATATCTTAGCTCCCAAGGTCTATGTAGTTGGTTCTCAACTGTGCTGATGTCCCTCAATAGTCAATGTAACAGTAATGTTCAAGGGGCCTGCTAGTGTGAGCTTCTGGATTATTATGAGATCAAACATGAATTAAAACCTAATCTAACCAGGGGTTTTAAAGAAACGTAAAAAGATAGATCAGGGCTTTGAGACAGAAAAGAATGACACTTCATCTAAATTAACCAGACCTGTCACCTTCCAAGGAATTCCTAACTAAAACTGCAAAATGAAATTAACTTGTGACTAACACATAGTTTCATTCATTCATAGTACTGATTTCAACAGCAGATTGCGTATTACCATTCAAAAAAAACATAAAACCAAACTTCATTCCTTGAAAGCTTTTTAAATCAGATGATTAATTCAAGACAAACACCATTTTGGAACACAACATGAAGTAGATTAAGATCTGGTTGCTTCTATTGTCAATGAGACAAATAAGCAACATTTACAAATCTGGCACAATCACCAGTGTACAGAAAATTTGTGGCTCTGAATTGTTTCCATTTACACTAAGAAAACCGAAAGGTACATTAGTCTATTCTGAATCTGAATGTAAATCCTAATCAAGAAGACAGAATAAACTCCTATTACAAAGAATCAGGAAGCCACTCTATCTCCTTCTGTTAACTTACTAATTCCTAGATTTTCTAACTGTAGAAGTTCCAAAAGTTCTTAATTCTAACCTAGAAGTTGTAACCTTTACAAAGAGGCAAGAATGCCTTATATACAAAATGCAAGAAAAAGAATGTGTTGTCCCCCTATATTAGGGCTTACAAAATATCTTCTTTTTTTGTGGGAAGGTCGGCTCTCAAGTCTTTTGAAGAAAGTTAGTTGTGCATTCAATGTGAATCCTCGTTGTCCATGTTGATGAAAGATTTATGGGAAAGATCTGTAGATCTTTTGCTGCTGCAACATTAACTCACATATCTCCATGTCCATCTTTGAACTCTCTTGCAGTCTGCCTTGAATGCTTAGAATATCATCATTAATACTAATCCACCTTCTTTCCAGTAGTCACTACAACTATCCCTGTGACTCAGTTTCTTCTTTCCTTTGGCTTTTCTTCATGTTCCGGACCTTTCTATCCATTGACCACTTCTGGAAGCACCATCAGGCCTACCTGTAGATCTTTGCATTTCGCCCGAGCCGGTCCATCGTCACCTGTTCTTAGAAAGAGTCCATCTAGTTTGCATTCTATTGGCCTTCTTTCCTAGGAACAGTCAATCGGTCAAAGGGACCAATGAATTACTCCTTTGGCTTCCTCTGATTGGTCAGGCATATGCCACACAAGCTTCATTAGGTGGTCAAAAGTGGTCCGAATAGTATCGCATGTCGGTGAGACACTCATCGTGTCTCCCTGATGCGACTATCACTTTTATCAACCATCGACATGACATTAGACAGTTGGCAAGACATTTTGGCGAGCTGCAAAAGTCATATCGAGCCCACCAAAGCGATCGACAAGACAGTCGCTAGTCAGTGGGACATCATAGCGAACCTTAGGATTCTTCAGCGATCACCTTTCATGTCGGGAAGACTCGCATTTCACTGTGACCTCATGGCGAAGTCTTCTTTTTCCTCCCCCGAGCTCTTTCTTCTTCTTCGGGCTCGAGCTCTTTTTCCCTTTCGGCAAGACTTTAGCATGGTTGCCCAGACCTCCTGGTGACCTCCTCTTTTCTCACCAAGCTCCTTCTGTTTCGACCAGACTCCTTCAATCTCAGGGAGAACTTTCATCGAACCCCTTTATGCTTCTAGAGTCTCCTCGATTTCCTATGTTTCGATGTGACCTTCATGAGTCGGTGAGACATTACACCAAGTCTCGTATCCTTCGGCGAGCTCATCTTATGTCGGGGAGACATCATCGGGTCGACAAGACATCCTATTGAACTCGATCCATTCATTTAGAGTCTCCCTGAGTTCCTTCAGTTTCCTCAAGCTTGGCCTTTTCGGTGTGACCTCCTCATGTCAGTGAGACTTCTTGCCGAGAGTATTTATCTTTTGGCGATCTCCTACCGTTTCAGGAAGACATCGCTTGGTTGCCGAGACCTCATAGTGATCCCAGAACACTACGCCGATGCCGCTTTTGTCACTGTGACCTCACCTCTTTGGCCAGACATTATGCCAAAGGTTTTATCCTTTGCCGAATGCAACTCCCTTCGGCGAGACCCATGCCAATCAGCCAAACCTCCTACTGAAGGCAAAATTATTGCTCACCTTAGACCTTTGGTGGGACCCTTCCCTGTCGGCAAGACTCTTGGTGAGGTCAAATCTTCATGCCGATATGTGTTCTCTCTGTCGTCGAGGAGATGTCCTATAGAAATCCCATGTCTCAGTGAAAGCTTTACAAGTTCACCCTTTTGTCGCTGTGACATATTGATTCTCTCACCAAAGACCACTGATAGAATCCCCTTTTGATGCCTTGTTGGTGAGACATCATGGGTTCCTTGAGACATCACACCGAAGAAAATATTTCTCCCTAATGTGGAATTTTTTTACCGCTAGTCGGCAAGATCCGAAGATTTCGCCAAGACCATATGCCGAAGAAGATGACTCCCGCCGAAGTGTTTGCTCGCTATGCAATAGTTGGTGAGACTTTATGAATTTTCCAAGACCTCTTGGCGAAGAGAAAACCCTTTGCCCATGTATGGATCCTTCTGTTGCTAATCGGTGAGACACGAAGATCTCACCGAGAGCCTTCCCTGAAAGAAAATTCTATGCCGATGGGAAGCTCCTAGTCATCGGGACTCTGAATGATGTGTTGCCGATAGGCAACTGCATGTGAACTCTAGTCGCCGTGACATCCCTGAGGTCTTGCCGATAGGCAACAGAGACACATACTTAGCAAAATGCATTATAAGTCGAGGAGACTTTAATGATCTCATGGCGATATGACCTGTAATGTGGAGTATCTGGACTTGATGGAATCTATAGTGCAATAGGGCCAGATATGGGGAAAATATGCTCATGGTAGGACTTTTTTGGAAACTTTGTGAGTATGGACAATATGTAATATCATCAAAATTGTGTAGTTCTAACACCCCCTTTGGATCCTTAGCAGACAGAGCCAAGCCACCAGTCGGCAAGAGGTTAGGAAAGTCTTGCCGACCTTTGCCTTAGCTGATTTTTCATGACCAACTGGATTGAAGAATGCACCCCAACTGAGCTCCCTTGACAAATATCATCCTGTATGTGATTTAATCCTGCATTCAACAAAGAAAACCACAATAAAGATCACACAAACAAAAGTTAATTAATCAAAATCATCATTAAAATGAATCCTATGTCAGTAGGGTACCGCTAAATCTTCGAACAAAATGATCATACAAACAGTTCGGGTTTTAGGCCAACCCACGAAATCCAAGCCAGGGAGGAATTTCAGAGAATTTTGAGCTAGGCGGATTCTAGCAGAATAAGCATGAAAACACCCATTAGAAACTTAATCCGATCATTATCAATCAAGGAACAACATGCAAGATCTTCAAAATAGCATAAATGAATCATAAAATGCATCATCATTTACTAACCAGTCCTACTTCTCCACACTTCTTCACATTTCATCAGATCTTGGGGAAATCCGCACGGGATAGATTTCCGCCAAGAGAGAAAAATTGGGAAAATCCTGTCCACGTGGAATTCTGCGAGGACAAAAAATCCCCGAACAACAGTGCTTAGCCAGAATTTGAGCGAGATCCAGGAAAATCCAGATGAGGTGGAAAATCCCAAATTCAGGAGAAAACCCGAATTCTAACTGAGGCATAACCAAACTTTGATCAGATAGAACGAAAGATAAAACACAGAGAAACAGAAGAACCCCCAAAAGCAAAGCAAATAACAGAGGCAAAGAAACCAAAAGAGAAGGGGGACCCATTTTGTTCCAAATCAAAATGGGGTGGTTATGCAAGGCATAAAAGACACATTGGGATGCTATGAAAAGAGTGTTTAGATATCTGAAGGGCACTTTAGAATATGCTTTGTGTTACTGTGGAAATTTGGTTGAATCATAGAGGACTCTCAGCATTTGTGGTTATGTGGATTCCGATTGGGCAGGGGACACTGACAACAAAAGATCCACTAGTGGATATATTTTCATGGTGAATGGTGGTGCAGTTAGTTGGATGAGCAAGCGACAGGCTATAGTTGCTTTATCCACTATGGAGACATAATACATGGCAGCTACACACGCTTGTAAAGAAGCAATCTAGTTAAAATATTTGTGTTCTAACATTGGGTTTGATGTAGGGCAGATTAAAATTTACTGTGACAATCAGAGTGCTATTTGTTTGGTAAAAAATCCTACTTTTCATGCCAAGACGAAACATATTGATGTCAGTATCATTTTGTATGAGATATGGTAGAGGATGGAAAGGTCTATTTAGAAAAAAGTGGATACTCTGGAAAATGTTGCAGATGCATTAATGAAATCAGTGAGCACATACAAGTATAGGTGGTGTGCTAGTTCGATGGGATTTGGGTCCCATGAATCTTAGTAGTTTCTGAATGCTCTAGAGGTGTCAGTAAGATCTTCGTCAAGTGGGAGATTGTTGGAAAATGTGCCTCAAACTTATTGACATGAAACTCCTGAAAGAGAAAAATTGATGAGACTCTTGGAATGTCTTTCCAACAAGGAGCTTAGTTCTAAAGGTTTGAAGTGATTAAATCAGTGAGACCTATGATCTGTCTTGCCGAATAGAGCCATCAGTGTAACCTGAATTGTCAACATGAGATTCCTAACTCTCGGCGATGGTTGAAGTTTGGCTGAAGAGTTCCATCAGGGAGACTCTTGCTGATGGTCATCATCGATGTGACCTGAATGGTTGGCACAAATTTTCTATCACTTAGCGAAGGTAGTAGTCTGGCTGATGGGGTATGGTTAGCCTGAGTCTTGCCGATGGTTCTTCATCGGTGTGAAATATGACTTTGACCCAACTTTAAGATCTCCGTCTGATGGTTGAAATCCAACCGATGGATTGGGATCGAGGTGAGTCTTGCCAAAGATATGAACAAAGAGAATTCCTATCAATATGACATGAACTATCAAAGGAGCTTTGGAGACTCTCTCCAAGGTAGGTTCTCAGCCCGATGATCTTTTGGTCAGGAAGACTTCACCAAGTCTGAGCGATGGACCATTTGAAGACTATGTAGTGTGCGATTGTCAAATGGGTAGTTTGGCATCAGCAAGACATGGTCTGGTGTCTCACCGATATGTGATATAGTTGAAGAATCTTTTTACCGAATGACTATCCTATGTGGTTTGTTTTGAACCAATGAGAGAAGCAGAATGTAAACTGTTTGCAATTGGACTGTTGTGACCGTTCAATTGTGGGAGATCAACAGACTGTTTATGAACTATGAACAAAATAGAACTCTCTGTAATGGTCAAAGGTTGAACAGTTCAAATGGTGGTAGATTTGTTCATTTTTGGAATTGATCAGTGTGTGAATTTCATTGTATGCTTTAAAGAGCATTGCAACAATGATGTTCTACTATGCAAGGTGTATAAGGGAAATGTTGTTGCTATAAAATTGACATCTGAAAGGAGAGTTTGCAACTTGTATGTAATTCAATTACTATAATACAAGTGATTTTTTCTTTGGTGTGTGGGTTTTTCTTCCGTAAGGGTTTTCCCATGTAAATATGGTGTCCAATTGTGTATGTGTTATTTCTCTATTCTATTATTCCTTTTTCATGTGCATCTTAATGAACTTTAATTGCAAAATTTAAAGACATATCTGCATTCTTCTTTGAGTTTTGACATTAGGAGAGTTTGTTCCGCACCTTAAGCTTTCCTTACATATAGTAGTTTTGGCAGGTGAAAGGAAAGAATAGTTGCCTCTTAATTTGTTCTTTGGTTCCAAAAGGTCATCCTCAAAATGACGGAGTAGAAGGCAGACTCCATAGAGAAAGCCTTCGTCAAGGAGATGTGGGGTTAAGCGCACAGAGAGATGCCATGGTAAATCCATTTTGAAAGCATGGGTGGGAGTACATGAGAAGGCGTAAGGGGACCATTGTGTGTAGGAGCCAACGAAGAGGGTGTCCTCAAAAGAGACGACCATGGAGGTAGCGGTCTCCACAAAGGAGAACTCTGTAGGACTTGTGATTGCAAATGATTGTCATCAAATTGCCATTAGACAATGAACTTTGGAGCTATGGCACCCGCATGGTGTAAACTTGCATTATGCAAGTGAGATGAAAATCCCTTGGGTGTTAAGAAGATGGAAATCTGCTAAACGCTTAGAATCACTTGGATCTCACAGGCATTGGCAAAGATATCATACTTTGAATTTTACCTTCCGAATACCTGAATTCATACCCGTTAACCCTTGTAGATGACATCACTTTCATATTGATGACATTGGTGGGCTATGGGTCCGCAAAGCAGGGAAGTGACAAGGCTTTACCATTATGGAACGACACTATGGTATTGGCTTCTCAGAAGCGGATGTCCACAAAGGCGAACCCGTAGAGGTTGTTCGACCCGATGGCATTACTACTTTGGGCTTCAAGTCTGTAATCATAGATAATGAATGTTGAATGTGCAACTTGGGCCGGTGTAAAGGTTTGATCATTGAGTGACGACAACAGAATGATAGTGAGGATGAAGAGACCAACTGTGGGGCCCGCCACATGGGTAGAGGTCAAGGGTCGGTCGCTACTTGGTGGCAAAATAGAATCAAAAACCCGCATAAGGCGACTTGCAACTACGGGTCCGTGGTGACCGATGGGCACAAAGGAAAAGGTTGATGTGGGACCCACCCCATGGGCGGATGCTAAGGCCTAGTTGTAAACGAGCAGTGGAGCGCAACAATGACCAACAAGAAGAGACCCACAAATGCAGGTCTACAAGGCTTGGCGAACGTTGGGGCAAGAAGCTAAGTGAAACCCGTAGGGGTATTTTTGCAAAAGCCAAAGACTTAGCAAAATTTAGGTAGGTGAGTTTTCTCAAGGAATGATTGATCATTTTAAGGCCTATGACCAATTTGGGCTTAGGAATAGGGGCACACAATGTGAGGCAGGAGAAAAAATGACCCGTCAGGAGCAACAACGATCTGTCAAGAGCAAAAGAGAGGGGGTCCCTGCCTTTGGCGTGGTGTGTGTGCAAAAAATGCACACCAAGACTTTGTTTGAAGGTTGCAAAGATGCATTTGGTATTCACAACACTCAACAAACACATTCACACACCTAATTTATTCAATAAAATGAGTGTTAATCTTTGTAGGCCCACAAATTGTGGGTAGTTAGGGAATGCAAGGTATGTTAGAGACACAAAACAATTGAGAGGGGGGTGAATCAGTTGTACATTAAAATCATCAAACCCTCATTAATCTTTAAACCCTTGTTAACTTTCAGATCCTTATTAAGAATCAATAGAAAGTAAACATATGAAACATAAACACATTTAACACCATACACAAGAGAACACCAAATTGATGTGGAAAACCCTAAGTAGTGAAAAACCATAGTGAGGATTAGCTCACATATATGTGAATAACAACACTAAATACAATAGGCTCACTGCCCAAAAGAGAAGAATGGATCATTATTGGTGGCTAACTACCCAGAAGAAAGAAGAGTAGATGAAGACTGTTACAGAGAGATTCACTATCTTAGAGAAACAAGAAAAATCCACCACTGCAACTCTGCGTCATCCGTAACCTTCGGCTCACTACTTCCAGAAACTTCAATCACATTGAAAATGTAGACATCTTCTGCTCATTGCATTTGATAGCATTAGCTGTTTAAGCTTGCATTAATATCACCACACTAGATCACATTCACATCTTTCGCACACCACACAACATCTCCAACAATTAACCTTGTATATATATCCTCCACAATCTCAAAAACCTTCTCCATGTTGGCCTCAATGAAATGTATGTACCTCAAACGTGCAACCACTAAATAGGTCGACACCAAATGCTTCCATGGTGGAAAGAAGTGAAGGCAGACCACACCAAGGGTTAACTAGGACCCAAATCTACACTGACATAGTTCACCACGCTTCCACAATCAGCAAACAATCTCCACAATTAGTGCTAGCACACCAGGTTGACCAAACCTGCATTAACACTAACAAGCAACCACATACATGCCTCTCCAGGTATAAAAATAAAATGTGGACCACAAAGAAACACTTCATAACATCCACAAAATGTATCAAAATATTCTAGATTCATCAGAATATTTTGCAACATGTGACCTGTTGAACACCCGAAATACTGAGAGGGGGGTGAATCTGTATTCTCTGAAACCACTTAAAAATCTACAATCATTCCACATAACATATTCAATTTACAATAGGAAAGGAAGGAATTAAAAAAACCATCAACATCACATAACACATGAACACCATATTTTTATGTGGAAAACCCAAAATGGGAAAGACCACGGTGAGGATTAACTCAAAATATATTATAACCAGCTATAAGATATTACAAAAGTGCTCACTGCAGGTGGACTCACTGCCTGCTAAAAATAGAAAATATAGAAGATATTGTGGCACACAATCAAGATTTGAATTGTTATAGTTGCATCTAACATATGCATGAATTATAGTTTCATTGAGGCTCAATATACCCACTTCACACACTTCATACTGATATGCACTAACACTATGTTCTTCTCTGCATTCACCTTATACTCACATAATTCACATCAAATGAACATCATTTTTCATCTCTATCGCTAAAACACTAAAAAAGATCTTACATATATATCCACTTCATCCACAAACACCTACATCAATTAGGTTGGCCTAATTAGATGTATCATACAAATTATATTTTGTCGGCTCATCATACACACATTAACACTTTAGGCCATGATTCAAAACTTATAACAAATCAAAATAGGTTGGAATGGACCCATAATAGTTCCCACATAACAAACAATACTTATTTAAACTCTACAATACTCAACTTATTAGGTCGGCACCGGTAATGACCTAACAAAAAAATTCATCAATTGTTTAACCTCAAACCAACACACAAACCTAAAAACTTCATGCCACTTGGAATATAGCCGCTACTGACACTTGTCAACATATCCAAAAAATTGCAAAGCTAGATATCAATCTATAGAGAGATGCAGATCCTTATCAATCTGTAGAGAGATGCGGATCCTCCAAAACATACATACTATACTGATAACATTGTAACTACCAAACTGAAAATTTTGTCATTCATATCTTCAACAACAAAAATTGAAACACTCTAAAATTATGGATTTAGACTCTTCTAACATCCAACAAAATTATCCCAAAATTGCAAAGCGAGATTCTACACAGCGGACCAATGTGGACCAAAATATTAGATGTCCTATGCACAAGAAATTTTGTTTTGACACTTAGCCAATTTTCTCTTCATCTACCTTCACTGGAACAAACCTTCTTGAAAATGTCCACTTGATAATCATTTTTAGACATGCTCAACCTATACAAACTAGTTTTCTTTGTGATCTTCATAACAAAATACAATGTTGACACTAATGACAACACTGGACTGCATATTGTACAACTTATACTTATACTCCATGCTCATGTTGTCAATAATCATATCAATATCAATGACAATCTTCTTATTCTTCCAATAATCTCCCCCTTTTTCATTGATGGCAACATGCCAAAACTGTTCTCCTGAAACTACTCTCCCCCTTTGACATCAAGGGAAAAGGGCGAATTATACTTACACATCTTCTCCCCCTTTACTAATATATGCATATATACAAATCCAAAAATCTACCGACTCCCCCTAAGGGTGCTATCTAATACTACCAGATCAAAAACTTGTAGTGGAAAATTTCCTTATACCATATGCATATGTATACTAAAATTTGAACAATGGACTAAATTGCATAAAATAGAAAAATATAGTTACCTGGAGGAAGAATTTGACTCTTGTAGCTTCTCTGGGTGAGCTTGCCACTCTTGCTTTCCTTCCTCCCAAATCTTCTTGGATAGGCCAAGCATTCTGCTTTGGGTTTCCAAATCCATCAAGATTTCTTCACCATCATCTAGAGTTCTAGGTATTAGTTTTAACTTTGAAGCATCAGGGCACTGTAAATAGGTATGAACTTAGCATTCACCAGATCCCTAAGATGACCAAATTGCATTATAATTTTCTCTTTCTGAACTTGCAGTTGGAAGAATTGCTCATGCAGATTCTCAATGGTAGACCTTGTGCTTCCATCCAAATATTGTGTCAAATCATAAGCACCAGAAGCTTTGTCAATTTGGGACTCAATAGAGTCCATCTCATCTTTTATGCTCTTTATAGAGTTTGACCATTTCATGTAGAATTAAAATAAAACTTTAGCTTTTGCCACACACTCCTGCAACTTTTAAGATTGTCTTGAAATTTGTTGTGTGCAACAACACACTTCTCTGTTATATCCAACAATATTTTTTCATTTATCTTTTGGTCCATTTCCTTCTCCAACTTCTCCTTTAATCCACTAGAATATTCCTTGAAGGAATCAAGTAAAAACTTTAGACTTTCCATACTGGATAAAGAGTTGTCAATGTCACTGGGTATGCTTTATTGTAACATCTTCACCACCTCATTGATCAGTTCTACAATTTTATGATGTGTCACTATAATTTCTTTTCATACAAAAGCATGAAACACATCACCCAATTGAAGCTTGTGCAATGGAGATATTTTGTCCATGTCCACATGCCCCTGTTGCATTGGAAGTTGCAATCATTGGGTAGACACTACTAGTTGAAACTTCAACTACATATTCAACAAATTTTTCAAAGGATCTCTGGAGGAACTACTCTCCAACTTTCTTTGTACTATCTCCTTCCTTCAAAGTCTTTTCTTTGTCACCAGTATTAATCGGTGTCTCCTCATCCTTCTTTTTATTATTGTCAGATGCATCCTCATCCCTCTTCTCCTCAGACTTTTGCTCATCACTCTTCTCTATATTTCCAGGCAAACCTTCACTACTAGATTCATCTTTTGTATCTGGATGCATATTTGTCTTCAATTTGCCTTGATTATCCTCCACACTTTCCTTAGATACTGGAGCAGGTGTGATATGTCTTGTAGTACTATATTACTCCTTTTGAGCTTCTACACCTATCTCTTTTGTAGTGGTGTTATCTCCTACTAGAGGAGTATTATTAGTTGCATCTTCAATTGCATAAAATTTAATAGTGGGGGCTTTGATGAGGAAGTTAGTTTGGACGTAGTGGTGTGGAGACATGAAAGGTTACCTAAATTGTGCCATTCCAGGAAGGGGGCTCTTCCCAAATGGCCAACCTGCACTGAAATTTTGCAATGTAGACATCCGACCACTCCAACAGTTTGTGATTTGGGGGCTTGAATATGAACGTGGTGGCAAGGAGGAACTAGGAAAGGATGGGCATAATTTTTTTGAAGGCTTGCGTACAAGGAGTCATGGTGGGAGATGGGAATTAGGACTTTGCACTAATGCAAGAGGGCAATGACGAATTGGAAGGAGGGTAGCGAATGTGAGTAAGTGGCATAAAATAGTAATAATAGGTAGTATGTAAGAGGTTTAATCCAATTTTGGCACTATAATAGAAATAGGTAAAGTGCAGTAAGGTTTGAGCCAATTTTGTAATACTAATGGCTCTATTTTTAGGATGAATGTTGAAAGGTCTGAGCCAATTTTGAAATGTGAATGGCTCTATAAATGGATGTAAATGCACTCACAAGCTTGTTAAGAGGCTCCAAATATAATTTTTTGCTAATCAATATATGTGTGTCTCCCCACAACACCACATTAACATATACAAATAAAAATAATTGTAAATTAATTAAATAAATAAACGAATAAATAAAATAATTAATTATTAATATATATTATTATACAATATATTTATTATTATTATAAATTTTTATAATGTAATTAAATTTGTATTATTATTTTATAATTATAATTATTTTATTATAATAAAATAATCATGCGTTATTATATATTTATTTTTGTATTTATTATTATTATTATATATGTGTGTAATGTAAATAATTATTATTACATTAGTTATATTATATTGTATTATTATTTTTTATTTAAAAAAAAAGAGGGTAAAAAATTTATTACATCCAAAAAATCAACAATACAAAGAAATAAGGGTCCAACAAGAAAACCAAGAAACCCCAGATCAACAAATAGCCATAAAAGTGTAGAACCCACAATAGGACCAAACAACAAGAAACATTATCCACCCATTTCCTCCAAGATTAACCTCTTAAGATCTTGGGAGGAGTCCTGGGATAAGTGCTAACAACCCTCAACCTTCCAACGACCAATCTGCTCAGAATCCCATTTGGCCTAACAATTAGCAACTTGTTCCACTCTCAAGGAATGTGAGTGAAGGAAACAAACTCAAGCATATAATTCAGCTATAGAATATGCCTAACAACAAAGGAAAGTTTTCAATTAACTCCATCCAACTTCTGCTTAGTCAACAAATTGACCAAGATTTGAGAGTCCGATACATAGATGATCTTGCACCAACCAAGAGCGCAAGCTCTCTCAATAGCAACCAAAATTGCCAAACCTTCCATGAAGGTGTTGGTTTGCAACCCCTTATGAATGTAAAAGAAGAAAATATCCTTTCTAGAGCTATCTCTTCCAATACCACCAATCCCAACAAGCCCAAGATTACCCCTTGAAGAGCCATCAGTATTGATATTTAGAACATCTGTTGAAGGAGGAGACCAACCACCATTTCTCCAAACCTTCATTTTAGCATGATGACCCCTTTGAACATAGAAAGAGTCAAACGCCAGACCATGCAGGCCCAAGCTATTCACAATCTCTTCATCTCCCCTCTCTATAGGAAAATACACTTCATAGTTAGCTTCCACAGTCTCCTGAATCATGCCAACAATTCTTTACCAAACCTAGTGAATCATTAGCTTACTTTCATGAAAAAATCTACGATTCCACTCAAGCCAAACATGCCAGAGAATAAAAGAGACCAATATTCCAAACAATCCTTTTTCAGAGGCCTCCCTAGACTACTCCAAAATTCAATCAATGAAGAAGTGTGAACACAAGGGTGTTTCCAGATACCCCACCAAAGGTGTCAAATAAGCTTAGAAAAAGGGCATTGAAATAAAAAATGGAACAAATCCTCCTTGCAGTAGCCACAAAGAGCACATACAAATGGAACCTGAAAACCTCGCCTATGAATATTATCCCAAGTTAAGCATCTATTCCAAGCTAAAGTCCACAAGAAGAAACTAGACTTAGGCCAAGAAAACTTATTCCAAACATTTTTCCACCATGAAACTTCCAACCCCTGGTACTTTCAAGAAATCAACTCCTGATAACCACTAGCCATCATGTAGACCCCCTTAGGATTAGGGGACCAAGCTAAAATATCCCTCTTATTGATTGAGCTGAACTCTCTACTAGCTAGAATATTGCTTAGCTCAACATGATCCTCTTCTGAACCACCAAAAGGCCACTCACTAGGGTCCTTCCATCTAGACACTTCCACCTACCCACAAAAATGAGTAGATTTGAAATCCTCAACCTGGGACCAACAAGCCTCTAGGAAGTAATGAAAAAGATCATGCATATTAGGATTCATGGTCATGATTATCGAAAAACCATCCCAAGAGTCATACCAAAAGAGAGCTTCAGAGCCCTTGTTGTAAACCCAGAACAAACCATCCTTTATCAGCTTAGCTCCTTTTTAAGCATTTCCCAAATCATCTAGCCTTTACCCAAAAGGGAAACCAAGGAACCTCCTCCTTTGCCACCCCCTTCAGGTAATTGTTAGAAATAACCATGGCCTAGACATGGTCTTGTTCAATGCACCATATTCAATAGATCTTGGAAAATAAAGCCAAACTAGTAAGGCTAGCTTGCCACAACCCAAGGCCTCCAAGTTGTTTTGGTATGCAAATGGTCTCCCACTTCACAAGACTCCAATTTGAGGATACCAAGCTATCAGCCCACAAAAATTTCCTAGCAATAGAGTCCAAATCCTTATTAAAGCTTGAAGGAACCACTTGAAGCATACACCTATAATTGGGAAGAGCCTACACCATTGAATTTAGAAGCAACACCCGACCCACAAAGGATAACCACCTATGAGTCTAGTGGTTCACCTTCACATGAAAATTATCATAAATATTCTGCCAAGAACCCATGGGAAGTGTACCAGTGGAGAGAGGAATGGTAAGATAGGTTAAAGGAAAATGGTGAATTTGAAATCTTAGAATACAGGTAATCCATTGTTGAATAGGAACATGAGTGTTGAAGAAGAATACACAATATTTACCTTCATTGATCTGTTGTCCTAAAGTTGTGAGGTAAATGTCCAAAACCTTGCAAATATTAAAAACCTCTTTGACTTTAGCCACACCCATCAAAGTGGTATCATGAAAAAATTGCAAGTGCGATTGAGGAGGTAAGCCATTACCCTAGTTCCACCCTTGGATCAAACCTTGATTAACATGACTCTTAATAACTCTCCCTACACCCTCAACCAAGAGAATAAATAAGTACAGAGACAAAGGGTTCCCTTGAAGAAGACCTCTAGATTCCCCAAACAGGGAGGAAGGATCCCCATTATCCAGTAAAAAGAAGAAGGTGGTCGTGATACAATTCATTACCCATATAACCCACTCCTCAACAAAACCAAAAGCACCAAGCACTTTCTAAAGAAAGGACCATTTGACCCTATCATAGGCTTTTTCCATGTCCAATTTGATAAACATAGCTTTCTCTTTTGAGGTTGCCATAATAGTTTCACTCGAGATGACCACTCCGTCCAAGATTTTCCTGTCGGCCACAAAGCCCCTTGTTCCTGAGAGACAAGCTTGTTAATCCGCCGCTTCAGTCTTTCCACAATCAACCTAGATAGAATCTTATTGACCACATTACAAAGGGATATGGTCTTGAAAAAAATTAGCCTATCAGCCCCATCACATTTGGTGATGAGGGAAAGATAGGTATAGTTCATAGCCTTCAACATCTATTTGTTCCCTTGAGATTCACACACCACCTCTAATAAATCAAAATTTACGATTTCGTAGAATTCCCTAAAGAATTCTATCGAAAACCCGTCAGGCCTAGGAGCCTTCCCTTTCTTCATCTGAAAAATAGTAGCCTCCAATTCTTCTAGAGAAATTAAGCTCATGAGGTTCTCATTCATTTCCATAGAAACCAGAGAAGGAATACAAGCAATGATATGATTTTCTTCCTCCCTCACATTAGGGGAATTCTCCCTAAAAAAAGTGGAAAAATACTGAGAAGCCTCACTATAAATATCCCCTTGAGAGGTTAGATGATCACCCCTAGAATTCACAAGATAAGGAATTGAATTACCATGTCTCTTGGCCTTCACAAAGTTGAAGATAAATGCAGTGTTTCTATCTCCTTCCTGCAATCACTCAACCCACACCTTTTGTTTCCAATAAATCTCTTCTTGTAGCTCACACTCCTCCAGAGCTTTCAAAGCCTTTGACTCCTCCCTAAGAGATTCATCAGAAGGGCCATATTCCCTAATCCCTTGGGTAATAGCATATAAACTATCTTGGGAAGTAGCCTTAGCATGAAAGATATTGCCAAAACATTGCCTATTCCACCTCTTGAGCTGATACTTCACAAATTGTAGTTGCTTGACAAAAGAATACATCATCATGCCAAAAGGTCTACCTTGGTGCCACCATTCAACCATATGATCCTACAATGACTGATCCCACAACCACATAAGTTGAAACTTGAAAGATGGATTTCAAGCAACACGAGACAATGAATCATAAAGCTTAATTGGCCAATGGTCAGATCCCCTCCAATTCAGAATCTCCAAACTAGTAATCCAAGATTTTCCAATCCAGAAACAAGACACCAAAAACCTATCAAGCCTCTCAACAATACAATCCTTACCACACCTCCTATTATTCCAAGTAAATTGACCATTACCAAGTTTTATATCCACCAGATTTAAGGAAGAAATACTATCTTTGAGAAGAAAAGCAGATAGCTCCAACCTTAGTATTCCTCCCCACTTTTCGTTCAACTCAGTAATATCATTAAAATATTTGAACAACAACAATCCAAAGATATAGAGGAGTAGTGTTATGAATAAATCGAATATGAGACCAAAGATGTTGCTTTCCAGGCAAGTCGGTTAGGGCATAAATATTCGATAAAAGAATAGTCTCTCTAGATTCTAGACTCGAAGCAACCACATAAATATAAAACTTACTAGAAAACGACCAAAGAGGGCAGATATTCAATGGGTCCCATAAGAAAGAAACACCCTCATCATTACCTTGTGCACCAATATACTGACATTAGCCCCGCACCAAAGTTTTTGCACCAAACTACACATACTCTCCATATAAAGTTTAGTTTCCTGAATAAATAACATATCTAGTGAATGACTTCACACAAAATCACAAATAAATTTTTGTCTACGACTGTTGTTTAAGCTCCTCACATTCCATGAGAGAATAATCATCTCTAAGATTTGGAAAAGTTGGAGTCAAGAGTTTTGACAGACTCTGACTCCACCAATGTATCACCCATCATCTTTATTTTATCCAAATCCTTCTTTTGCCCAACCTTGGAGGATTTCTCAGTAATCCCTTTCTTTGGATTTTTCTAAAGAAGCCTTAACGGAAGAGAAGACTTATTTCCTTTCTCTGAATTAGACACCATATTCTATAGAGGGGAAGTGTTCACAACCTCAAGCCTTTCCATAGCAACGGGGTCCACAGAATTAGTCAAAACCATGAGGTTTAGATCTGTAACCATTTGAGCAAGTGTCATATCACTCTCCTGAATGTTCTAAAAATCATCAAACTTAGTGCCCTCCTGAACCAATTCTAAGACACTTGGTTCCAGAGCCATCATACTAGGGTTCACCTCCTACTAGCTAAGGTCATCCAACAAATCAAAGCGATTGAAAATTTCTTCCTCTCGTCTCTCCTCGAAGTTCTTTTCTGACTTTGATTCCTATTACTGGGCTTGATAGGAATAAAACCTTCCTTATCTGCCACATCACTTGAAATAGGAGCCTTGCCTTTATCCTCCTTAGAAGTATTATAAGGAGGTTCGTTAGGATGGGGCTTTGAAGAGCGAAACCTAGAACATCTTTTTTGTAGATGGCCATACTCATGGCACAACCGACAACAAAAGGGGAGAGCCTCGTAGTCAATCTATTGTACCCATGAAGAAGAACTCACACAAATTTCCAAAGAATCTGGAAGAGGATTACTCAAATCTATTTCAACACAAATGCATGCATAATTAAGTACCTTTTTATCTTGCATTTGCTAAGGACCCACCGATTTTCCTAGCAACAGAGCAACCATATGCATAATTTTGTTTTGTCAAAATTCAAACGAGAACCAAGGGAGGAACAACCATACAAGAACATGATTCAGAAGCTCCTCTGAAGGGTTAAAACTAGTATGCCATGGCTTGATGAACAAACCAATCTGGTAATGAAAATAAGCCCCCCCTCAAAAACTTTATTATGATCAACCATGCAATTAAAAACAACCATAAAAAAATTGTTGGCCATCAACACCACCTCCATTTCACCCTTAGGGTTCCATATAAGTCTAGCCCAGGACTCTAAAAATATAAGAGACACACATCCCCATGAACTTGCATATTAAAGCATGCTTCGAAAAATACTCAACATCCTCTCCAATTGAGTCAAGTTGAATCACCAGGATTGGCCTATCCTAGCTCCTTTCCAAACATCGAGATATGAGGACCTCTAGATGGAGCCATCCCCTCCACCCCAAAAGCTTTATACAAGAAATTACTATCAACAACAAGCTTTGATGAAGACAAAGAATTTTCACGCAAAGATGCTCAAAAATCCATATTTTGTTTAAAGTTAATCGCTTCACCTGAAGCCATTGATGACATAAACAAAGAAAAGGAACCTCCTTATGCCTTCCCAAAACCTGCCCCACTATGTAGGCATTGAACAAAAAATCCACACAAAAAATTATAAAAAACCCAAACAAATCCCCCCTAAATGTAGAAAAACCCACCCCTTGCTGATAAACGCCCTTTGCTCATTGAACGCCTTCCCCACACACACATGTAACAACAATATGGGATATGTAGGCCACAAACCTGCATCCACTTTGCCCGCATGAACACCATCAAATTTTCCTATTATTATATATTTATTATTATGTAAATAAATTTATATTATTTTTTTATAATTTTATATTAAATTATAAATTTTATATTAGTTTTAGAAGATTACAATTATTAAATTATTTGATATATTATTATATATTTATTATCATATAATTATATTATATTATGTTATATTATTATTCTATTATATTATTGTAGTACTATTATGATATTAAAATTATTTTGTTATTATATTTTATTATTTATAGATTAATTGTTGTGTTACGATTTTTCTATATTGAATGGATTAACAATAATATGAAAATATAATGAAGACATTATATTATTTATATAAATAGTAATTACATGACAAATGTTACAATACTGTTAAATTAAGTATTTTCTAATAATTTTAGCTTATTTTCTTTTGCTTATCTTCTTACAATATGTTTTCTTTTTTCTTTTTTTCATTTTTTCATATCTGTCATATGTGAATGTTGACATAATTCTTAGTTCTTTATAAGACTTTACATGAGAAAGTGTCACAATTGTCAATCCAATTCTTTTAGTCGGTCCTATATCAATAGTGGCTTTTTAAAGAGTCAATCCTTGTGACTTGTGTATTATTAAAGTCCAAGCTAATCGTAATAGATTTTTTTTTGTGCTACCAATTTGAATTGTTGTAATTGAAACTATATGTGGATTGTGATCTTGAAAAGGTATTCTAGAGTAACTATCAAATCTTAGAAGTACATATGCTGGTGGTTGTGGAGGTCCAATTCTAGGTTTGTGTACAATATTTTGAATATATCCAAGAGTTCCATTTACAAGTCCTACTTCTATCCATATGTTTGACATTAGTTTGATGTTAACATTACTCTTGCATTATTATTGAGTAATAACTCCATATTGATTTCATCATTTCCACTTCTATCTATGACACTAATACTTCCAACTTTTGTTGCAATGCTTTGTACAAGTGGATTTGATAATAAAAATAACTTTTTCCTGTTATGGCTATGATAATTATAATTTGTTGAAAAAAAATGAACATTGTTTTGAAATTCTTCCTTCTTCATTGCATCAAGTTTTGCATTTGATCTTTTTGTAAGTAACAATCAATCATCAGTTGTATGGTTTGCATCCCTTATATTTTTTAGCGTTTGACGAAATCTTAGTTGTTCATTGTTTTGTCCATCCTATTTAAAAATATGATCTAAAGTAACCATTATTTTGAACTCCTAGAGTTGTTTTTCTTGCCTTATGGTTTCATATGGTGCTATGTCATTGAATGGAGGTAATTGTGTCAAATCATCAACTAAAATTATTGATACTCCTTGTTAAAAAAATTTATATAAATATAAATTGATAATTATGTAATCTATAAATATAATTATAATAAAAATGAATAAAATGTATTGTAATATATGGTACATAATGTGAGTAATTCTAATAGAAAAATTACCTCCAAAACTTTTATTACCATTTTTGGGAAATGCTTGTTGAAGTCGAGAATCTATGCTTTTAAGTAACCTCTCTTTGAGAAAAATAATTTCTTCTATCAATGTGTATTTGATATGTGATATTTTCTCCTGGAACATTGTAAGTCTTGTTCCTTCTAGTTCATTGAAATCTCTTATTGGTATTCTTAAGTTTGAATGAATTGTTGACACTCTAATGTTGAATGTTGCAACTTGAATTGGTGGAAGTAGAAGCAAAGGAGAATGATTGGGGAAAATCAAGATTTCCAGTGCTTGAGTAATGACAATAATTAAATACAACTTACCTATTCTAGCAATGCCTTGAATTATCATATATATATGGGTAATGTATTTTGGCATGTGTGGTGTGACATGATAATGCTTACTAATTTACGTTCTTTGTCGTTGGATTTCTCTAGTTCACATATTGTGGAATATCATCATGAATAAGGCAACCATTAATCTTCAAGTTTGTAATTAAATTTATTACTTCATTTGTGTATTCTTAACCAACTTGTTGTTGCCTTAGTCAATTTTGGCACACATTGGAAATTTTCCAAATGTTGGCGTTCTTTAGGGAACCTACCACCTGGCATTTAGGGTATAATATTGAAGGAAAAAAGCCCTTACTTGACCCATGATGATAACTAATCAAGTGCTTTGTTGGATTTTCTGGGGGGTCCACATGCTTGTCTTTTGGGCTATGTGGACAAGTTTTAAAGATGAGGTGGATAACAAGTGACATAATTTAAATTATGAGACAAAGCCCGTTTTGAAAAGGGATTTCATGGGATGTTGTGGCGGGTACTTGATGATTAAGACTAAGCTGGATCGTACCTTACGTAATCTCCTTTTGGGGATTATGTTAAGTTATCGTATTTTCAATTTTTTTTATTTTAATTCTAATGTGACCAATAATTATGAGATCAAGCTCCTAATTGATTCTATTTTGTCTGCTATTTTGTCTCCCCTTTTGAAAGCTAACCTTTTTGGTGTCTCTAAATTTGGCCTCATGGCCATCTTGCCTAGATTTTTGTGTATTTACTACATGGAAGGCAAACCTTCCATTCCCATCATGTCCTGCTTACTTAGCCGAATGTGTTTGAAGATTCTCATTTATGATTCTGCTAAGATTGCTTTTAGGAAATTACTTCCTCAAGCGTGCGACTTGTCCATTGCTTTGATTATCAAAGGCTATCATTTTTGGCTTAAAATCCTACATGTGCGGGTGATTCATCACCTTTCTATTTTCTCTAACCTTTTATTTTCTCAGGGTTTCTGGTTATTTTGTGTGCAAAGTGACATTATGGGTGGTGATAGGGTGCAAACTGAGCTGGACAACTACGGTGAATTTCACAAAGATCCGTTGGTGTGGCACATATGTGTTGAGGGAGGTCTTGCTCCATTGATGGAGAGTCTGGTGAGCCATGACACAAATCTGTCTGTGCAGTTTGTCATCTCTTGGAAAGATCATCATGTGACTTTGGGTGGTATTTCCTTTAATGTGACTAAGGAAGTGATTGCGTAGGTGAGAAGGCTCCTGTGTACTGGTATGAAGCACTTGAAGCACACTAAAACTTAGGATAATGAAAGTATGAACACGTTTTTTGTGGGGAATGAGGAGTTGGTGTGTAACCAGTCGAGTTTTGAGTGGGAGGCTCTACCTCAACCATGGAACCAAGTGTGCCTCGCCTTGATGAAGTACATGAATCTGGAAGGAAGATTCAAAACTGACTATTTCTACCATTTTCCTCTTTTGAACCACCTCTAGTATAAAATTTAGTTAAGCTTTCCTTTTTTCCTTCTGATGGACTTAGAAAGTTCTATCGAAAAATGTATTGAGGCTGTTGGTTTGAATCCTAATGACCTTCCTCCCCTGCCACTCCACCAGGGCCTCATTTTGAGGCTCTACCACTTCCATCTTGCTTTATGCCCACCCAAACCCATATCTATTGTTCGTATTGAAGAGATTGAGCCTCCCACTGTGACCAATTTATCTCTGGCTGAGTCCAAAGGCTCCATCAGGAAAAACCACCCGGTCCTTGTTGGTGCGCATAAACCCAAACCCACTGCTAAAAAGCTTAAGGGGTATGTGGGTGCAGCCTAGACTAGTGCGGCGGCTAGTCTTTGTGAGCTTAAATCAACCCCTGTCAAGATTGCTAGCAAGCTCACCTTGAAAAAGAAAGGAAAAGAGGAAGGGAAGAGTTTGAAGGAGCCTCTGAGCAAAGGTAAAAATGTGGTGGGAAAGGACTCTAAGGGGGATACGGTGGTCATAGAGATGGTGGTGATTAGTGGCGATACCATCATCTAGTGCTCTGGTACACTAGCCAAGAATAGCAAAAATGTGTAGGTGAGACTTGGATATAGAAGAGGAGCAGTCTGATAGCAAAGATAGCAGGGATGAAGAGGAGTCTGAAAGTGAGGAGGAGGAGTATGCTAGAGGGCCCAACACCATTCTTGAAATTGGCAAAGTGCAGAAGGAGGAATTGGCCTCTCTGTCTTCGGACCTGTTGGATGTCAAATGTGCTGATATTGGCAAGGTTGAAGTTGGGAGGGAGGAGCTTTGTGTGCTGCAAGAAAGATTGGATAAGTTAGACAACTTTTTTTGTGGTTTGACCCACTTCACGGTTAAGCTGGTCCACTGTGTTACCAGCACCCTATCGACAGTTATGAAGAATGAAATGGACAAGAAGAATGCTGAAGATCATCAAGAATGGGTCAGAGATGATGTTAATCGCCTGCCAAAGAACCAGGAAGATGCTAGTTAGTCTATTGTTCATCCGTTGTCTGTCCATTTGCTATTGGTTAGTTGTGTTAGTTTTTTGGATATGTTTTTTTGATGTTTTTTGGTCTTGAAATCCTTTGGCCCTTGTGGCTCTTTGTGAAAGGGTACAAAACCCTATAAATGCTACTTACCTAATAAAAAACCTTCAAATCCATCCCACCAATTTGTCTATTTATCGATATCTCTTTTTCCCAACATATTTATTTTTGAAACTTGTAAAATTTGACCATGACGAAATCTAAATATATTTCCCATTCATTTTTTGAAGTGGTGGCTTGAGCATTTTCATTTCCTTCATATTCAGAATAATTAATTTTTTCAATGCTCTCTGCTAGTATTGCTCGTTCCAAATGCCATTGGTTATATTTGAAACCCTCCCACTTTTCCACTATGGATTCTTTGTTATGCCCAATACCTCTTTGAATGTCTCAAAACAGTTTGTAAAGTAGCAATTCAAAAGTGCAAAAATCTATCCATTTGCTTGAGTGACTATGTAGGAATGAAATGAAATATGGGAAACACTCTTACAATAGTTGCATTTTTCTTGTATTCCATTTATTTTCTCCTTTTCTTTTACAATTATATATCCATGATTTTGTTGCATCAATTAGTGACATAGCTTCTATATTGAAAGACCTTTTATGTATGCACCAATGAAAGATATTGTTTGTTCTTCATTGTAATATTTTTCATTTACAACTACATGTTTGAAGACCTCATTTGATACATTTAGGTTGACAAATATTCTATTGCTCTCTAACAATGGAAGTTCTAAAGGAATGTGACTAGTTTTTTTTTTTTTTAGACTGCAGGAATCGGGTAGCACGACCCCCTATAAACTGCAGTGCACCTGGTAAACTTTTTAACGTAACCGGCAGCGCTGGCGCGACACGCCCTCCGGTACCACAGGACGGGGGAGACTAGAACTCGTGACCAGCTGAGCCGCAACGGAAATACTTAGCCAACCGAGCTAGGGCCCCCGCCCTGACTTGTTTCTTAGGCCTTGATATCCCTTTTTATTATTATGTCTGTGAGGAGCTTCTTATAAGCTTTTACGATTGAATTATTTGGGTTTTCAATATTTTCAAGACACATTAACATCTGGTGCTATGTTTCAAAGCTCTCGGATCCCACAACACTAATTTAGAATTTTTAGCCAAATTGGACATTAAACGGATTTTTTTTTTACTAAATCTTCACTTTTGAGCACCTATAACGGCTAAACTATGAGGAATTTGAAGATGATGCAAACTTGTGATTTGTGAAATTTTTTCTGTAGATTCTAAATATATTTTTTCAAAATTTTTGGAATCAAATTGCACTTCTTTTTCCATCTCCTTTGAAAACTAGTTTTTAACTGTAAACACCATTTTTAAAGAGTGATGTTATTGGCTAACACAACTTTTTTTTATGAAGGATAATTTTTTTTTTTTTTTGAATTTAGATTCGTAACTACGATATCTAGTTCATGGAATTAGTTCCATAGTATTTCATTAAATACATTTTTTTCTTAATTAAGTTTCAAAGTCAAACCAGTTACAATTCAGACATGATTTATTGGCTAAAACATAACTTTTTTTGTATGTATCGAAATTCTTTTTTTTTTGTTGAATTAGGGACATCAATATCTAGTGCATGGATATTTTTCGTTTTTTTTGATAATCTGCTATTTTTCCACATATGCAAAAAAAAAAGAGCTTTATTTTCAATGAAAAACTACATTCACAAGAAATAAAAAATAAATATAATAATCAAATTAAATATATTTAAAATCATAGTTTTTGGGAAGATTATAATAAGGACTATATACTTACAAAAAATAAATTTTAAATGTATTCATTTGATCCCCCAAAAGGTAAATCAAAACTGGTTTTTTATCAACATTTTGATAGGTGTAAAGGAGACTTCGTTATAGGTATGGTTTAAAACTAGAGGGGTCCTATCCAAGGAGGTTTGATCTAAGGTGGTTTGATCAAATCCTCTTCAATTAGAATCCTTTAAATGGAACTTTTCAAGGCTTAAATCATTATATTTTTTTAAAATATGTGATTTCAGCAAAAATCAAAATATCCCAAAAAGTGTAAACCACTATTGTGGGATCACTACTTCTACTTTCTCTTTTATGCTTTTCCTGCATACTTTGCAATATATTTAATTACAACATGTTTTGACAAAATAGGTTGTCAATCAATATCTTCTCTCCATAGTTGAACTATGTATTGATTATGTGAGTTAAGTTTGTCATCATTTCTTCACGGTGCATTTTTTTTCCACTATTTAGTATATCTTCATATACTTTTGATCCTTCCAAATTTAACGGCCATGGAGCATATACCTTATTGTCATTTGAGTAACAAAATTATGATAAATTTAGTATTTTAGTACAATAATATAATTTTGTACATAAATTGAAATAGTAATAGGTATTGATATATTTATGTACAGACCATTTTTCCTCATTTCTTTTATAGGAATGCACCTTCTTTACACATCATATGTCTCTCCATGGTATTTAGTATCTCCTCATAGTCATTGTCAATTTTTTTTGTATGAGTTGTCTTGTGTTTTTAAAACATGGATTTGTTGAGAAAAATTATGGAATTCCAACAATATAATATTTGATGTGTAAATTGGTCGTAATATTTAAAACAAATAGTTGTAGATAATTATGCATATTATATTTAATTATTGTAGACATACCTATATGTTATGTTGATAGATATCTTGTCTAGGATTCCATTCATGAACAATATAGTGGAAATAAGTTTCATTATTTCTTTGTCGTTCTTCATTAGTTTAATTAATATTGTCTACATTTGGTGCACCTTGCATCCATATGAATCCATGAACATGTGTTGATCCCCTATGTTTCCACTCGTATCTACACCAATAGTCTTTCACATTCATTCCCTTTTGAAGTATCTCTTTTCTAAAAAATGAGTGGTGTAAATGCATGTATTGTGCAACAATATGAGGGTATTTGATCACATTTTGTTTTCACAAAATTTTTGCTTCTCATGGAGTGCTTGGCGATGTCCTAGACATTAATGCATGCAAATCTTTCCGATACAAATTAGCTACACTCAAGGTGAAAAATATTGTAGGGTTAGTGTTAGGGTTAGGATTCAAATCAAGGTTAGGATTAGGGAATAAGAATAGGGAATAGGATCAGGGTTATGGTTAGGGTTAGGGTTGGAATAGGGGTTAGTTAGTTTTAGGGTTAGGGTTGGAATAAGGGTTAGTTAGTGTTAGGGCTAGGATTAGGCTTTAGGTAAGGGTTATGGAATAGGGTTAGGGTTTGATATAAGGTTATTGTTACAGTTAAGTTATGGTTAGAGGTAAATTGGGTAAATTGAATATACTTCTCCACATTAGAGGTTACAAAATAATGTGTGCTATTGGGTACCCTCTGAACTATGGGTTACAAAACACAATGGGTTTTGAAGCCTACAATTTCTCATACCCAAATACATTGTCATGAAATGGTGATGTTATTTCAAATGCACATGTAAATAAGTATAGTTATGAATATCTTATAAGAAATTTGAGGTGTCAAAACATTCTTTGGTTTTCAACTTGCATGTTAATGACATAGAGGTTTAACCTTCAAAGTACACACTTCATATTGCATACACTACCTACTATAATAAATTGTATGCCTCAAAATACACCGTGTTTAATAACCTACACTTTGTCATACCCAAACACACTATGTTGAAATGTTGTCATTATTTAAAATGCATATGTAAATAAGGTACAACTAGTATAGTTAGGAATATCTTATGTTTTGTTCAAGTAAACTATAAATGTTTAATAAAAAATATGACATGGTTTTGAAAACTAAAGGCCATTATGCAATAAAGTTATGACAATTGTAAATACTATATATGTACATAATAGAATAGAATAATCACCTTTTGAATTGCAGCAAGACCAATATTTAATAAATGATGAAAAGGACATGTATTTCTTTAAATTCTAACAAAATGTACAACAATCATTTGCATATAGCAAATGAAATGAAAAGATTCTTAATATGAGACCATCAATTCAAGGTTTTTAACATTGTTAAAGATAGAAAAAAATACATAAAGAACATATCAAGATATTAACAACATAGAAATATATCACATAATCATTGCACATAAGTTCATTGTTGGAGTCGCCATGTATTACAACTTGGTATAAACATATATGTTTGTCTTGCTAATTAGTATATAGAGGAAAATATTAAAACTTCACAATTCATGAGTTGTCAATTTGATAATATATAAATGAATAAAATATTATATATAATATAGTATATAATATAATAAATAATATAGTATATAATATAATAAATAATATAGTATATAATATATATATATATAATACAATACAATATAAATATAATAAATAATATAATATATATGGATATAAATATTACATAGTGTAAATAATATATTATATTATATTATATAAATAATATATTATATTATATTATATTATTTATTTATATATTATAATATTATATTATATTATACTATATTATGTTATATTATATTATATTATATTATATTATAATACAAATAATATAATATAATATAAATAATATAAGATATTTTTCTTTTGCTCTCTTGTCCAATTACATTCTTAAAAAGAAAAGGAAATAAACTTAGGGTTTAGCATTGAGATTGTGGACATAAGAGTTTCTCTTGTTTATTTTCATTCTTGTTAGATTAAATTGCCTTAGAAAAAAGAAATTAGGGTTTTGACAATTACACTTTTTGTTTCTTTTTAATTTAAAGTTTGAAAATCGCCCTTTTGGTATTGGCTATGTTTTTGGAATCAAACACATGCAAGATTCCAATGTTTACATACAAGAATAAATAATATGTTTAATAGATTCCATGGAACGAAGAAAAGATCAACACTTGTCAACAAAAACTTGGAAGGTAGAGAAATATAATTTGTATATGCAATCAACCCTATTGAAGAGCACAACCTACCAGAGAAGGCCACATCCCCACACAACTTAATTATTAAATAAAACTTTAGAATATTCAAATGCATTCATGCATTCCACGTTTAGAGTTGCATGTCTTCCAAGTTTCCTTCACCCTTAATAGATTAAAGTAGCAATTATAGGGGAAAGCTATGACATTGGGTGAAAAAACTACTTCACGTGGGAAGGTTGTAGGTAGGGATGCTTCACTTGCTTCCCACACAAGAGCAAAGCTATTTTTTCATGGGAGTTACATTTGTCCTTGAGTGTACAGAAAAATTTGCTATGATGAGCCATGACAATGTTGTGTGATTGTACATTCATTGATGTAGTAAGGTGATTTAAAATTTTCCACTTATGATCAATTTCATAGATGCTACTAATCTTTGCATTTTTTCTAAAGGTCTTCATCATCGTGCACTTGTTTGGAACTTCCTTCAACAAATTAGATCATGGATTTGTTCATCTTTCCTCTATGATTGGAGTGATTTCTCTCATTTTCTATAGGAAAAATGAATTTGAGGAGCTCTATATTCAAACAACTGCAATAGGCATGTTGTTAGAACTTTTGTTTTTCTAATCTGCTATTGACTGCCCAAACATATAGGGGTTCCTATTGCCTGCATCAAGCCTAGAACCTTTCATGGTATTCATATGGACTATAATCTTGGTATTGGTAGCATAAAACATTGTAGGATCAAGTGTTGGAGGCATGTGTTGGCAACTAATGGCACCAAACATGAGTCAATATGGGAATGGGTATGAGATTGCTTTGTCTGAGAATCTATCTACAATAACTAACATTGTCACTCAAGCTCATAAGATGACTACGAAGAAGGTAAAGAAGGTACATGCCCACAAGAAGGTAAAGGTGACACAAAAACTCAAACATAGGCTAAGCTTGAGATTGGAGTTGGATGTGTATATATATGTAATCATTATATGTTAGGAAGCCTATTGTTGAAGTTTTTCCTTAAAGCAAAGCTAGTCTTTAGGACCTTATACCCTCTCATGAGATGACAATAGCCTTCTCACATTAAAATGTGGTCATTAAAACCATCATCCAGAGTCATATTTTCTGGTAATATTTCCTAAACACTTCACAATTTCCAACAAGTAATATGTTTTTATCTCTTTCGGTTCAAGCTTTTGAATAAGCTGGGATTTTAGGTAAGATCTAGAACAAAAGAGTCCTACATATTAGATCTTGGTTCCACTCTTGTATTTGGTTTTTAATTGGTGAATATTGATATTTTTATATTTACTTTTCCCTTGTCATAAATAGATTGAAGAAGTAGTCGTAGGGATAGTGGTCTTGGTTCATCTCATTTTGAAAAAAACTTGCTTTGGTTGGATTTCATAATATTTTTCCTAAAAATTCTATCTATTTTTTTCTCATTGACATGGTTACAATAGAACACAATTCATACAAAATCTTGAGGTAAGTCACTTGCCATGGTTTCAATGAGGTTTTCATGTGCTGGACAAATCAATTTGTGTTGTGTTTTATTTCATTCTAAAACAATTATATTGTTATTTGTTCAATGAAGGCATTGGTTTTTGTTGTTTAATCTATGGTTGTTTCATATACAATTATAGGTCAACTACAATCTTTCTTTTGATCATGCTTCAACTTGCAGTATTTGACTTGTGACTTATAACTTTTATGATTTGTAGGTTTCCTCTCAGATGCCTCTTTGAACTATCACTTATCATAGCTATGAAGAAGAATTTAGTGAATTATATAAGTTGTAAGTTGAGAATTCCCTAAGCTAGTATTCTAAAAATAGAGTCAGTGCCCTTGAGCATTGGAGGGCATGCATTATAAATAACATAATGGTCCTTTTAGTTTGATATGTATCCCTACAACTACAAATGTTTGATATATATATTCATCAAACATGAGGAAAATATTATGATGAAATGACATGAATTAGAAAAATAATCTAATATCCTGCAACATAAAGTAATAAATAGAGAAAGAGAACCGTGGATTCTTCAAACTTCTATCTCTAGAGCATCCTAGTCTCCTACAAATCTTATATTTTCTTTTTAGTTTTCATTCTATTTGTAGAATCGATGGGGGTTGATGAACATTGTAATTCCATGTTAATGCTCGATACAACTATGAGAGTTAATGAATCCATGAGAGGCGGTCAAGCCATGTCACGAAATCGAGCACTATGTTGCACAAGACAAGGAGACGAAGGGTGCACACTGGTGTAGGAGCACCATTGGTGCAAAATTGTCAAGTCAAGTTCATAAGGTCTAGGCTTTAGAGGTTTTTGAGTTTTGTTTAAAATAAGGTCTATAAGACCATGTGTTGATGTAATTGGTCATTTTTGGTAGTATTTAGGGGTCTAGGTGGTAGAATTTTCAAATTGTGCAAAAAGTGCTAAGTTTCCAAATTAACAAATAGTGAAGAGTTGTAAAAGTGTATTTAAGAGGGAGACCAACGGTCACCTCTTTCAAATGTTAGTTTGAGAAGTTCAAGTGGTTTTTTCTTGGTAGGAAAAAGTTTAAATAGCATGAGAAACTTGAATGGAGGTTGATCCTTGGATTGGAAAGAAGAATTTGATCAATAAAACTCAAAATTTCTCCATTTTTCTCTATTTTCCAGTATAGCAGCAGTTTATACAGCCTGTACAACATCTTTTTGATTCATTTATTTGAGGAATAGCATAGTATATTGTTTCTTTTCTCATTTGAATCCATTTTGAGGTTTTTCCATTAAGTTTTGTGTGATTTATCTTCAAATTTCTCTAACCGGCTAAGATAGGGTTTCTTGTAAGTTTGTAAGCTTCAAACATGTATTAACTCCATCCCACCTACCATAAGGCTTGTAACTCAGTGGGATGGATTGAAAACAATAGGTTTTTGGTGGGAGAATATTGAACTAGAGAAAGGGAGGTCTGGAAGTGGATTGGGTGTGAAACCCTATGAGGAAATGTTGAGTTTTCCTTAAGAAAAATGAGGTTTTGATAAGTCAAATTGAGTTTTTGAGTTGGGCAGCATTATTTTATGTTGGGTTGAGCATGTGTAGATGATTTTAGACTGGTTTGAACAATTGATAGGTCCTAGAAAGGTTGGGAAGTTCTACTTTCAATAAACCCTAGGGTTTCCAAGCCTAGAGAGAGGGTTTTATGGTTTGGGTGATAAATGATTTAATATCTGAAAACTAATGATGGAATCCGAATTTTGTGCTTCCCCAAGGTTTCAAGTGTTTTGGATAAGGTTTGAAGGTGGTCCCTTTGGAAAAGTGGGCTAATTTGAGTCCTAAAAGGTGTAGAAAGCCTGATTTGAGCAATTTGTTACAAAGTAAATTTTGGAGATTGTTTGATATGTTGAAAGGCTCTGTAATGGGTCCTTGATGTGTGTTGTGTTGTGAGTTGAAAGGATGTGTGAGTAAAATTATACCCGATTGAGTGACTTTGATATGTTACAAGGAAACAGTGTGAACTTGCTGAATCAAGAGATTCAGATGAAATTGTGAATTGACAATTGTGTTTGTTGTTTGGAATTGTGCTTGGTGAGTTGTAGGCCTCCCCCTATTGCATCACACACCTTGCAACAATCCCCCCTAGTGCAAGTGAGGGGTTTGAACCCGTGACCCAATACCAATTGTTGCACACACAATTGTTGTTACACCAAAAGATCGACATATTAATGCATGATACAACTGTGAGAATTAATGAATATGCAGGAGACAGTTAAGCCATGTCATGAACCCGAGCGCTGCACTGCACAACACAAGGAGACCAAAGGCGCACACCTTGTAACAAATACATATATGCATATGCCAACCACATAGATTACATTAAGAGAAAATTTATGGCAATTCAAAGCATATTAGATATTTAGTATGATATATCTAACTTGAAGGGAAATATGATATATATATTGGGTGATGATCTACATATATTTTCCAGGTGCAAAGAATGCAAATCAAATTGCATTTAAGGATGGTCAAAGGTACATTTGATATGATGCCTTCCAACTTTCAAAAAATTGTTTCTCGACAACTGAACAATCTTTATCAAAGTGAGACAACTTTTAGATTGAAATCTTGAATTACATATAATTATTGGTTAACTATCAACTAATAATATTGAGGCCGGTAAGTTATTTTTTGTAAGGAGTTTCTAGGCATGGGACAATTGTTTTTTGTAGGGAGCTTTCATACATGAAACTAGTTTCAGGTTGAAACTTCACCCTATTAATCGACTAATAAAAAATACATGAAGAACCTTATATATTAGCATCTACCATGAACAAATAAAAGGTTGTTTTAAGACTTTTTATCAACTTCAATAAATAAGATTTTACACAAGAAACAAAAACAAAACATACCATGTAATTGAAATTTACTTGTTCAGTAGTACCCACAAAAAAGTTGAGCTGAAACCGCAATGCGAGAATTTCAGGAATACTATTTGAGTTGCAAATTACATGATTACAAAAAATTGAGAAAAAAGATAAATTGTAAATAAATGCATTCTTATTTTTGTTGATTAATAGCTTAGGAATGAGTACAATATATATAGTAAGAGATGAGCCATCCAGAATGACAATTGCCAACTAGAAAATAGGCATGCAACTCCATGCAAGATTGCACAACTAAACAATCATTATCCTAAAAATCCAATCACAAATCCAATCAATCTCCATCCACACAAAGGATGACAAGTGAAGCCATACAACCCCTTGCATAATGAGATAACTTGCTACAAAGAAGCACTAAAAGCACATTTGTGGAGCAACATTGGAATCCTTAATCCGACAAACAAGAAAACATAATCTGTTTGCTAGAAATCATATTAGTCATTGAACAACTCAGGTTGGAATCATGATAAAACAACAAGAGAGCCGATGCAAGGAACACTCGAAAACGCACAAACTGACACAACTCTAGAATCTATGGAGCAACAATTGATTGAAAAATGATCTAGAATTGGAAATGATGTGCAGATATCAAAAAGAAAATGCAAACCTAACGCATGAAAATAGGAAAGAGTGCACTAATTAATATTCACATCTGCCTCCATGATTTTTTCCCTGCAATATAAAACAATTTTTCACTCAAACTAACCTCTGCTCTCATACCATGTGAGAATTTGAGGAATACTAGTTAGTTGCAAATTACACAATTACAAAAAATTGAGAAGAAAAATAAATTGTAAATGTGAGAATTTTAGGAATACTAGTTAGTTGCAAATTACGCAATTACAAAAAATTGAGAAGAAAAATAAATTGTAAATAAATGCATTCTTATTTTTATTGATTAATAGTTTAAAAATGAGTACAATATATATAACAAGAGATAAGCCATTTAGAATGGTAACTACCAACTAGAAAATAAGCATGCAACTCCATACAAGATTGCACAACTAAGCAATCATTATCCTAAAAATCTAACAATTAACAAACTTATCTAAAAAAAAATATTCTACACTAACATACAAACCCTATAATAAAAATTAGCAACCGAAAGTCTTGATAAACACTTTGGAAATTACACTTTAGAAATTGGATTTTTATGAGTGGTAACTTTGCTTGATTGTACAATAGAAGGATGATAGTTGCTTGGGCTATGTTGATTTGAGATAGTGTCTTGCCAGTGATTTGCTTGAGGTGATCTTGGATACAAATATAGTGTATACATGTTCATAGTGAACAAATAGTGATATGTTTCCAGTTATATTAAAGGAATTTATCTCTAGTGAGTCTAATATCAGTGCTTTGTTGATTATAGTTGTCTTTCTATGGAGCCTATTTATAGGGGGAGCTTCTCATTTCTTTGTCATTGTTGTCAAAGGGGGAGAAGAGAAACTTGGTGTTTGCAATGACTGGTTGAAATCAATGCCAAAGGGGGAGTTTGTTGGCATGATGCTTGTCACTGATGTCACTGATGTCAAAGGTTCATTGTTCATGGTGTTTATTTGATGCTTCAGAGGTTGTTGCTCATTCAGGTATTGGTACATGTCAAGGGTGAAAGATACAAGTCTGGTTGAAGTTATAAAGTTGATACTCATTCTTTATTCAGTTTATAGTGTGGTTGCCAAGAAATTTAAGAATGTTCACATGGTGTTGTTATCAAAGAGACTTGAGGTGATTTGTTTTTGATGGCATGATTCATCATCTACTTCCTAGTGTTTTTGCAAAGGAACTTATCATGACAAGTGCCATTTGTTCTTCATGGTCAACTTTATAACAGGATTGCTACATTTCAACATTTTTTTGTTGATCATTCATCATTTGCAGGAATTGATATTGGAGTGTCTTTCAAGGAATTGATATTGTATTCATTATTTCAAGTTTTGTTCTAAAAACCTAAATGAGGTTTTTATGCAAAGCTTATAACAAATTTTATTTTTGTTATATTGGCTTGGTGACTTGATATCACCGGTTGAGAGTTAATTAAGAGAAAACATAGAGGGTTTTGATTACATTATCTACCGACCTCTACACCTAGGGTCTACTGGTTCAACAAGTTAATTCTTTATGTTTCACCATCAAAGAGATAATCAATGGTTGTCATTTAATTCATAACTTGATGGGTTTCAAGGATCAAAGGTCCTCATTCAAACTTGATAATGATTACTTCTCCATGACTTTACATTGACGGGTATGTGAAGGGTTTTGAGTGAACGTTTTGGTTGTTCACAGTTTTTGCAACTATTTTGAGGCACGATAGAATGTAAAAGGTCACTGTTTCTTTGATGAAATTGAGACTGTAGTTTGTGGGATGGTGAAGACTTTGATTATAGTTTTCTATTAAGAGAAGATTTAGTGAGAAAACTTTGTATGACAGATCATACATAGGGAGAAAAGATGTGAATAACAAATGACAAAAACATTAGATGATGCCTCTCTAAGATTATATTTTGAAATTGTTTTCTTTGCTCAAGATTAGTGTGATTTCAATGTGAAGATAGGGGACTTGAGACAATATATAAGTGAAATATGGTAAAAGTGTGATATTGAAGAAAAACAGTGAGTGTAATTTTTTGATTGATGAATGTTTTGTGAAGATTTTGATACTGTGACTTTGAGAAGAAGAAGAATAATGAGGGAGAATTGAAGGACATAATATGCAAGAGTTATATGAGATATATAATGGAAATGGTGACAAAGATCTCATAAAAAGTAGTACTTGAAGAATGATAAATACCAAATTGAATGTTCAGATTTGACAGTAGCATTCTTGATTTCAGCATGAAACATGACTTGGTATTGAAGTAGAATGAGCCTGACATTTAAGAAGATGAGTTTTTCCTAAACAAATCATGGTTATTACAGAAGATATAGGTGAGTTATACTATTTGTAGAAATATTTTTGAGGCTTGTTGTAACAGTTTTGGAAAGTGGCTTTGGTAGAGATACTGTGTTTGAAAGAAAAAGGTGTCAAAGGTGATTTGAGCAGTTTACTTCTCTTAAATATGAGATAAAACACAATTTTTCAGTGTTTGAAGACATGGCAGCTGTGTGAGAGTTGATTGTATGTAAGAAGACATTGTAAATCTGTGTAAAGCTTTAATAAATTATTGGTTTGAAGAGAAACAAAGAAACCCTCTATAATCTATCTTTTTCTTGCTTAGAGATAGTCATTGTATTGTTGAAGTTTTGCCAATGAGGCCTGATATCCAACCAATGAGGCTTGTAGTGCTGTCAGTGAAACATGCAACCTGTAAACAAAAAGCTTTTGGCTAGAATAGCCTAATAAAGCATTAATTGAAAAGTGGTTTTTTCACCCTACTTAGGGTTTTCCACTCATAAAATTTGGTGTCTTATCTCTCTTTGTTATTGTGTGATTTTGAATTCCTAATTTATGTATCATATTGTAATATGTACATCTCTGGTTTTTCCATGAAATATAGTATCCAAGTTTTTTTGTGCAAACAAGGAGTTTAAGAATTTGGGATTGATTTTATCTAACCACTAATTCACCGTCCCCCCCTCCCCTTTTAGTGGTCCTATACTCCAAAATTTCATTCTTGTTAGATTACATTGCTTTAGAAAAAAGAAATTAGGGTTGACAATTACATTTTTTGCTTCTTTTTAATTTAAAGTTTGAAAATCACCTTTTTGGTATTGGCTATGTTTCTGGAATCAAACACATGCAAGATTCCAAGGTTTACATACAGGAATAAAGAATATGTTTAATGGATTCCCTGGAACAAAGAAAAGAACAACACTTATCAACAAAAACATGGAAGGCAAAGAAGTATAATTTATATATGCAATCAGCAGGCCACATCCCCACACAACTGAATTATTAAATAAAACTTTAGAATATTCAAATGCATGTATGCATTCCACGTTTGGGGTTGCATGTCTTCCAAGTTTCCTTCACCATGAATAGATTAAAGTAGCAGTTGTAAGGGAAAGCTCTGACATTGGGTGGAAAAACTATTTCACATAGGAAGGTTGTAGGTAGGGATGCTTCACTCGCTTCCCACACAAGAGTAGAGCACTTTGTTCATGGGAGTTACATGGGTCCTAGAGTGTACAATTTTTTTTGCTATGATGAGCCATGACAATTGTTGGAATTGTTGCCTCAATCTCATAGGCTAGAACCTTTGGAAGAGAAAATTCGGTGTGACATTTCTTTGGTTTGGCCGACTGGCAGTTTGGGAACCTTGTGAAATATGCGGGTCGCTGTGACCTTGCAGAAGTCTTGCCGAACATTTTCACTTTGGAGTCTGTCGCTGTGACATAAAGTAGTCATTGTAACTTCTCACCGCGTGGAGATCTCTGGCCGACAGGCCATTCAATCAAGCGTCGGGGAGACTCATAGCGACCAGGGGCTTCAGAGTGACTTCAACACTCGGGAAGAAGTCCCAACGACATTGGAAGGTCTTGCAGATAGGGATACACATTGAAGTCATCGAGATAACCTATGGCAGCTCGGTGAGAAGTCTTACCGAAAGTAACATGTCTCGGCGACAGTGTTGGAGCTTTCGGGGAAACCCTTGGGTGATCGGTAAGAAGTCTTACCGATAATGATATGTCTCATCGACGGACACTTGGAGTAACTTAAGGATCTCGATGTGAATGAAGAATTGTCTTGGTGACAATGTAACACTTGAAGACATCAGGGAGACCCTTTCCCAAAAGACTTGTTTCGATATGATGTCTCATTGAATATCGAAAGTCTCACCAACAACACGTGGGGTCATCGGTTCGGTGTGACTCTTGGCGAGCCGTGGTTAACTTGGAAGCCTCGGTAAGAAGTCTTGCTGAAGGTTGATTCTCTCACCGATAGTGGAACACATCTATATGACTTTAAGGCTTCGGTATGAAGTCTTGGCAAAAGCGGTAAGTCTGGCCGACAAGATAGACTCGGGGTGACTTGGAACTTGCGAGGTGATGTCTTGGTGAAGGGTACCTATCTTGCCGATAGGAATGCAATGGACGTCAGAAGTTTCAGTATGACTTTGGAACCACGATATGATCTCCTGGCGAATGTGGAATATCTGGCCAACAGTGACATCGGTATAACATAAAGGGTTTGATATGATCTCTCAGCAAATGACTAAAGTCTTGGCGACTAAGGAACACTTTAGAATGACTTATGAGCTCGGTGTAATGTCTCATCGAATGGAGATTGTCTCACCGATGAGAATGCTAAGGTTGATGTGTCTTGAAGACTTCGATGTAATGTTTGGGCAAAGAGCGATAGTCTTGCTGACTGATGAACTCTTCAGAATACCTTGTGATCTTCGGTGTGAGGTCTTGGCAACATGGCGAAGTCTTAACGATAGCTTTCTGGACTCAATGTAACATCTTGCCAATAGTGAAGTCTTGGCGATATCGATAGTCTGGACTTGTGGCATCGGGGAGACACGGTTAGTGTCTCATTGACATGCAACACAAGTTGATCGTTTGTTGACCGTTTGGGTGACTGTCCTATGTGGTGTGACCTGGACGTATTATCTTCCATGCAAGGAAGTGGAAACATCTACGTTGCTGAGCTAGATGTTTCGACAGTTGTAATTTGACAGTTGGAAACAAACCGTTTCATAGAGTTGAAGCTGAAGAGAGCAAAGAGATGCGAAGGTCGTGAGGCTGGCAGGATGGCCAAGGGCCTTGAGGCCTAAATAGAGGAGAAGAGAGAGCTCCTGATCAAGAAGCATGTTTCTAATTTCTCTTAAGTTGATCTGCACTGTATATGTGATGATATTGTAACAGTGCAAATGTTGTTTAGTTTGAGAGGGTGATCAGAAACTGTACAGGGATATCTGTTGCTACCAGTTGTATCTAGGATGAACAAGATGTAATCTCTAAAAAGGCTAAGAGCCTGAAATTGTATTGTAACCATTTTGTTGCTGAATAATATAATGGCTTGATATTTGGAGTGTGGGGTTTTTTATCTGAAAGGATTTTCCCCATGTAAATCTTTGTGTTCTGGTTTTCTGTTTCATCTTTCATGTCTGTTTGGTTCGTTAATGCTTGCTGTTGAATTTACATGTGTTTCTCTCAGATGGTTCAATATGGGAAATTAACTGTGTCTGTTTCTGCATTAGGACATAGTCGTTCATGTCTTTGAGGTAACCTAATTGAATTAAAGTTACCGAAGGCACTATTGTTTGGAGTTTTCATTAGATGCGCTCCACTACATTTCCTTACAAGTGGTATCCGAGCCTTCTTCTGATTGTTGGTTCTGGATATTTCTCCTGTGAAGATTTCTTAGCTTGATAGGCTGGAAGAAATCTAGAGGAATGGACTGATGTATTGATCCTTTGATGAGTGGAATCCTTGTGCTATTCTGAGACAACATGCAGCTTGAAGGATGGTCAAGATGGAAAAGGGAGTTGATCATGTTGTGATCTGTGTCTCCTGGCTGGTAGAGGTATAACCTTGGAATATGAGGTGGATTTTCCTACTATGTGGCTATGTAGTAGTAAATATTTCATATTGGTGTCTGTGTGATAGGCTCCTAGGTGATATGGAGAAGCCTAGATTGTTTCTCAGTCATGGAAGAGAGTGCTTACACTAGGTGGTGGTTCCTGGTGTTGGAAAGCACTATTTCCTGTTAACTTCAAATGCTTGAAGGCTATGGAGTTAATCATTAGATGATTTGCAAGCTTTTGAAATAGCCTTTCTCTCTTTCTCGAATGCATGTACATGGCAATGGTTTAAATTTGGCCTGAAAGGGGCCTGGATTCTTTTGAACTGTTGTTTTCTTTCTAAGGATGATTTTTACTTGCATGGCTATGTGGTTTTGTAGGTTTTACATGGTTGAGAAAAACTTGTGATCATGTGGAGTTGCTGCTAAGCTATTGTCTAGACATTGACCTTTTGGGGTGTTGCTGGATGAGATAGTTGCAGGTCTGCATGCATGCTTGGTGCATGGTTTTGAGGAGGTATGACTCTTTCTCTACATGGGAGTGTTGGTAAGTGTTTTGTCACTCAACATTCTTGTGGTAATGCTTATGGGTTCCTTGATTATGGTGCTCGTTGTGGACATGATTGGAAAATCAGATTTGGTGTGATCTGGTGTTTGAGTCATGTTGTCTACGTGGTTATTCTCTTTGATATCTCAGTGTTACAGTTTTCAATGTGATAACGGGTTTGCATGTTCGATGGTTGTGATCTACGAGTTATGCAGTTGGTGGATTAGCTACCCATTGGCTACAGTGAGATAACTTGGATGTGGACTATCTTTATCCACGAGGTTGATTCATTGATGGTGCAGATTTGTTAGCTAGCCTTGCCTGTGGTCACTTGTGCATTGGTGTGACTATTTTTTAGATGAGAGGATGGATATTCTTGAGTACCAGAATAGTCAGTTAAGGGAACCTGTAGCAGGTGGTCATGATGCTTGGAGAGCTCGGGTGTCACTTTTTCAGTGGGAGCTCTAGCAGTGACTCTGAATTCATCACATGATGGTGAATGGTCTTCTTTAGTGTT
The DNA here is from genome assembly GCA_007258455.2 of Sequoia sempervirens. NCBI lineage: Eukaryota > Viridiplantae > Streptophyta > Pinopsida > Cupressales > Cupressaceae > Sequoia > Sequoia sempervirens. The sequence continues at coordinate 56,716 of VDFB02346948.1, read as the reverse complement.
GCAGAAGGGTTCTTTCGCTTTTGCATTGACATTATTTGAAGATGTGCAACATCTTGGAACCATGGAGGACACTTGGAGTCTTTGGCTAAGGTGTTGGTGGTGCTTGACAGGTGATGTTTTTCTTAAGTCTATTTGCTTTATGTCATGGTATACTCTTGTTTGTGCACTAGAGTTTTGGTATTGTGCATTGTACTTGAGACAATGGTGGAGTCATTTGAAGCATGGTATCTCCTATGGGGATGTGTAGATCATGGTGTAATGATAAGTTCCTGATTCAGATGATTGGAGCTTTGAAAATGGTCTGGTAATTCTTTGTGTATTGGATGCTTTGATTATTTACTTGATACTTCATGATAGTGCAGTAATGCAGATGGAGTTTAGCATGAGATGATCGGTTGCTAGTACTCATGGATACATGAAGAATAAGGTGAGGCTGTTCTTCTCTTATGAGAGATGTGTTGCTGCTTGTTAGTCTTGTTAAGGTTTATTAGCAGAAAGTCCGAGAAGCCTACACCTTGGTTGAATTTGAGTTAAATAAGAGACCTATGAGGAGATTGCTCTTGGATTAGTCTTGGTCTTCTTGGCAATTGATTTGAAAGGTATTTAGCCCATTATATTTTTTAGATGTGTTTTATTAAGTTCACTTTCATGATATGGATCTTGAATTACTGTTTAATATTTGGTTCTAAAGGATTCATAGTGGAAGTTGTACAATTTGTTTTATCTCCTTGAGCTTTTGTGTTATGTCATTTACTGATGAGAATTGGTAGGAGATGATGTATGGGCTGATTTCCTGAAATGGGAAATGTTTTAGCTTGATCTTCTTTGAGAGGTCTACATCCATTTTTTTAAAGTTGGTTTGATCTTGGTGATTGAACGGATGGATGTTGTTAAGGTTTTTTCTTTTGGGATGTGAAGGAGATCATTCTTGACACAACTAGTTGTTAGAAGTGTATGTAGGAGGATGTTCTACAAAAGATGATGTGCAGTGTTTCTCTCTGTGGCCGTGAAGGTTTGTGGTGAGAAAAATGTTTCTTGTTGCAGGTTGAGCATATCATTGTGGTTTTTTCTTTGGTACTACAGGGTTACATTTCTATGTGCTGGTATTGGTAGGCTTGTGATGCCTTCTGATCTTACAGATCTGGATTTCTCAGGCAGTGGGAGTTCCTGTATGTGTCTTGTCTTCTTCGACTGTTTGACACTAGAACTTGTATTTGTTGTTAATGGATTGGCAGAAGTTTACTAATGGTGATGCCTGTGAGGTATGTGAGGTTGGATAGTATAGCATGAGCTGTGGGTACTATTTTCAGTCACGTGGGTTTATCAGTTGGATGGAAGCGGTCAGTCTGATTGTTGTTGTAACTGGTGTTGTTTTGTATCTTATTTCTGGATAATGACTTCACTGTTGTGTTCTGTTTGAAGCTTTGAAGTTGATATTACTTCTGTATAGCGTTTGGGCACAGTGAAGTGGTAGTAGTATCTTGTTGGAGATATCACTGGGATCTTTTGCTTGTGTACATTGGAATGGTGCTTATACACCTTGGCTTTGTATCCTTCTTCCACAGGTGGCATGTTGCAAGATGACAGGATTGTTGCTAGAGTGGTGAACATCTTGGATGTTGGAGCAGAATTCTTGGAGCATGAGAGCATGTTGAGATCTATGTGGTTTTCTAGAAGGCTGGGATTGGTTGTTTTGTTGGACAATGAGTTGCAGTTGGATGCCTAGTCTTTGTTGTAGATTGTCTAATGGACTATTATCTGTGGAATCATGTTGATTGGGTGTTTTGAGTATTGTAGGGTTTGAACTAGTGGAGCTAGTGTGGTCCTAGTTTCTGGTTGCTTTGAAGGTGCCTATGTGATCTTCATCAAGTGGGAGATTGTTGGAATTGTTGCCTCAATCTCATAGGCTGGAACCTCTGGAAGAGAAAATTCGGTGTGACATTTCTTTGGTCTGGCTGACTGGCAGTTTGGGAACCTTGTGAAATATTCAGGTCGCTGTGACCTTGTAGAAGTCTTGCTGAACATTTTCACTTTGGAGTCTGTCACTGTGACATAAAGCAATCGTTGTAACTTCTCATTGCGTGGAGATCTCTGGAAGACAGGCCATTCAATTGAGCGTCAGGGAGACTCATAGCAACCGGGGGCTTCAGAGTGACTTCAACACTCGGGAAGAAGTCCCAGCACCATTGGAAGGTCTTGCCGACAGGGATACGCATTGAAGTCATTGGGATAACCTATGGCGGCTCAGTGAGAAGTCTTACCGAAAGTAACATGTCTTGGCGACAGTGTTGGAGCTTTCGGGGAAACCCTTGGGTGATCGGTAAGAAGTCTTACCGATAGTGATATGTCTCATCGACGGACACTTGGAGTAACTTAAGGATCTCAGTGTGAATGAAGAATTGTCTTGGCGATAATGTAACACTCGAAGACATCAGGGAGACCCTTGCCTGAAAGACTTGTTTCGATATGATGTCTCATCGAATATCGGAAGTCTCGCCGACAACACGTGGGGTCATCGGTTCGGTGTGACTCTTGGCGAGTAGTGGTTAACTTGGAAGCCTCGGTAAGAAGTCTTGCCGAAGGTTGATTCTCTCACCGATAGTGGAACACATCTATATGACTTTAAGGCTTCGGTATGAAGTCTTGGCGAAAGCGATAAGTCTGGCCGACAAGATAGACTCGGGGTGACTTGGAACTTGCAGGGTGATGTCTTTGCGAAGGGTATTTGTCTTGCCAATAGGAATGCGATGGACGTCAGAAGTTTCGATATGACTTTGGAACCAGGGTATGATCTCCTGGAAAATGTGGAATATCTGGCTGACAGTGACATCGGTATAACATAAATGGCTCGATATGATCTCTCAGCGAATGAATAAAGTCTTAGCGACTAAGGATCACTTCAGAATGACTTATGAGCTCGGTGTAATGTCTCATCGAATGGCGATTGTCTCGCCGATGAGAATGCTGAGGTCGATGTGTCTTGAAGACTTCGATGTAATGTCTGGGCAAAGAGCGATAGTGTTGCCAATTGATGAACTCTTCAGAATACTTTGTGATCTTCGGTGTGAGGTCTTGGCGACATGGCGAAGTCTTAGCGATAGCTTTCTGGACTCGATGTAACCTCTTGCCGATAGTGAAGTCTTGGCGATATCGATAGTCTAGACTTGTGGCATCGGGGAGACATGGTTAGTGTCTCACCGACATGCGACACAAGTTGATTGTTTGTTGACCATTTGGGTGACTGTCCTATGTGGTGTGACATGGATGTATTATCTTCCATGCAAGGAAGTGGAAACATCTACGTTGCTGAGTTGGATGATTCAACAGTTGTAATCTGACAGTTGGAAACAAACTGTTTCATAGAGCTGAAGCCGAAGAGAGCGAAGAGATGCGAAGGTCATGAGGCTAGTAGGATGGTCGAGGGCCTTGAGGCCTAAACAGAGGAGAAGAGAGAGCTTCTGATCAAGAAGCATGTTTCTAATTTCTCTTAAGTTGATCTGCACTGTATATGTGATGATATTGTAACAGTGAAAAGGTTGTTTAGTTTGAGAGGGTGATCAGAAACTGTACAGGGATATCTGTTGCTACTAGTTGTATCCAGAATGAACAAGATGTAATCTCTGAAAAGGCTAAGAGCCTAAAATTGTATTGTAACTGTTTTGTTGTTGAATAATACAATGGCTCGATCTTTGGAGTGTGCGGTTTTTTATCTGAAAGGATTTTCCCCATGTAAATCTTTGTGTTTTGGTTTTCTGTTTCATCTTTCATGTCTATTTGGTTCGTTAATGCTTGCTGTTGAATTTACACGTGTTTCTCTCAGATGGATCAATGTGGAAAATTAACTGTCTGTTTCCGCATTAGGACACAGTCGTTCATGTCTTTGAGGTAACCTAATCGAATTAAAGTTACCGAAGGCACTACTGTTTGGAGTTTTCATTAGATGCGCTCCACTACATTTCCTTACAACAATGTTGTGTGACTATACATTCATTGAAAAAGTAAGGTGATCTAAAATTTTACACTTATGATCAATTTCATAGATGCTACTAATCTTTGCATTTTTTTTAAAGGTCTTCATCATCGTGCACATGTTTGGAACTTCCTTCAACATATTAGATCATGGCTTTATTCATCTTTCCTCTATGATTGAAGTGATTTCTCTCATTTTCTACAGGAAAAATGAATTTGAGGAGCTCTATATTCAAACAACTGCCATAGGCATGTTGTTGGAACTTTTTTTTTTCTAAGCTGATATTGACTGCCCAAACATATAGGGGTTCCTATTGCCTGCATCAAGCCTAGAACCTTTCATGGTATTCATATAGACTATAATCTCAGTATTGGCAACATAAAACATTGTAGGTAAGAAATTGTAGGAGCAAGTGTTGGAGGCCTGTTTTGGCAACTAATGGCCCCAAGCATGAGTCAATATGGGGATGGGTATAAGATTGTTTTGTCTGAGAATCCATCTACAATAGCTAACATTGTTTCTCAAGCTCATAAGCTGACTATGAAGAAGGTAAAGAAGGTATATGCCCGCAAGAAGGTAAAGATGACAAAAACTCAAACATAGGCTAAGCTTGAGTAAATATATGTAATCATTCTGTGTTAGGAAGCCTATGTTGCAGTTTTTCCCTAAAGCAAAGCTAGTCTTCAGGACCCTACACCCTCTCATGTGATGATAGTAGCCTTCCCACATTAAAATATTGCCATTCAAACCATCATCCAGAGTCATATTTTCTAGTAATATTTCCTAAACACTTCACAATTACCAAGAGCAATATGTTTTTGTCTCTTTAGGTTCATGCTTTTTGATAAGTTGGGATTTTAGGTAAGATCTGGAATAAAAGAGTCCTACATATTAGATCTTGGTTCCACTCTCCTATTTGGTTTTTAGTTGGTGAATCCTGATATTTTTATATTTACTTTTCCCTTGTCATAAATAGATTGAAGAAGCAGTCGTAGGGAGAGTGGTCTTGGTTCATCTCATTTTGAAAAAAACTTGCTTTGGTTGGATTTCATAATATTTTTCCTACAAATTCTATCTATTTTTTCTCATTGACATGGTTACAACAGAACACAATTCGTGCAAAATCTTGAGGTAAGTCACTTGCCATGGTTTCAATGAGATTTTTATGTGCTCGACGGATCAATTTTTGTTGTGTTTTATTTCATTCTAAAATAATTATATTGTTGTTTGTTCAATGAAGGCTTTGGGTTTTGTTGTTTTATCCATGGTTGTTTCATATACAATTATAGGCTAGCTACAATCTTTCTTTTGATCATGCTTCAACTTGTAGTCTCTGACTTGTGACTTCATAACTTTTATGATTTGCACATTTCCTCTCAGATGCCTCTTTCAACTATCACTTATCATAGCTATGACGAAGAATTTAGTGAATTATGTGAGTTGTAAGTTGAGAATTTCCTAAGCCAGTATTCTAAAAATAGAGTCAATGCCTTTGAGCATGGAGGGCATGCATTATAAATAACATAATGGTCCTTTTAGTTTTGATATGGATCCCTACAACTAAAAATGTTTGATACATATATTCATCAGAAAAAAGGAAAATATTATGATGCAATGACATGACTTAGAAAAAATAATCTAATATCCTGCAACATAAAGTTATAAACAGAGAAAGAGAATTGTGGATTCTTCAAACTTCTATCTCTAGAGCATCCCAGTCTGCTACAAATATTATATTTTCTTTTTAGTTCTCATTCTATTTGTAGACTTGGTGGGGGTTGATGAACAGTGTAATGTTGTTGCACACACAGTTGTCGTTGCACTAAAAGATTGACCCGTTAATGCTCGATACAACTGTGAGAGTCAATGAATCCACAGTAGGCGGTTAAGCCATGTCACGAACCCAAGCGCTATGTTGCACAACACAAGGAGACCAAGGGCGCACACCTTGCAACAATCCCCCTTCCTCGCCTAGCACAAGTGAGAGGTTTGAACCTGTGACCCAAACTTTGATACCAATCGTTGCACACATAGTTGTCGTTGCACCAAATGATCGACTTGTTAATGCATGATACAATTGTAGAGTTAATGAATCCGCAGGAGGCAGTTAAGCCATGCCACAAACCTGAGTGCTACGGTGTACAACATAAGGAGACCAAGGGCACACACCTTGCAACAAATGCATATATGCATATGCCAACCACACAGACTGCATTAAGAGCAAATTTATGACAGTTCAAAGCATACTAGATAGTTAGTATGAGATAACTGAATTAAAGGGAAATTTGATATACATATTGGGCGATGATCTAAATATATTTTCTAGGTGCAAAGAATGCAAATCAAACCGTATATGAGGATGGTCAAAGGTACCTTTGATATGATGTCTTCCAACTTTCAAAAAATTGTTTATTGGCAACTGAACAATCTTTATTGAAGTGAGACAACTTTTTGGCTAAAATCTCAAATTACATATAGTTATTGGTTAACTATCAACTAATAATATTGAGGCTGGTAAGTTATTTTTATTAAGGAGTTTTCAAGCATGGGACTGTTGTTTTTTGTAGGGAGTTTTCAAACATGAAACTAGTTTCAGGCTAAAACTTCACCCTATTAATCGTCTAATAAACAATACATGAAGAACCTTATATATTAGCATCTACCATGAACACATAAAAGGTCGTTTTAAAACTTATTATCAACTTCAAGAAACAAGATTTTACACAAGAAACAAAAACAAAACATACCAGGTAATTAAAATTTACTTGTTCAACGACACCCACAAAAAAGTTGAGGTCAAACTGCAACGTGATAATTTCGGGAATATTAGTTGAGTTGCAAATTACACAATTACAAAAAATTGAGATGAAAGATAAATTGTAATTAAATGCATTCTTATTTTTATTGATTAGTAGTTTAGGAATTAGTACAATATATAGCAAGAGATGAGCCATCTAGAATGACAACTGCCAACTAGAAAATAGGCATGCAACTCCATGCAAGATTGCACAACTAAGCAATCATTATCCTAAAAATCTAACAACTAGCAAATTTATCTAGAGGAATATTCTAGGCAAAATATTCTACAATACACCCCCCTTAAGTGTAGCTAGGTGAAAGAGAGAGATGCAAAAAAATGCAAGGATGGATACATGAATACATGAATGGGTCCAGACTACAAGGCCATGTTAGGTACTCAATTCAAAAAGGAAAGGAGAAACCCGGTGGGAAAAAATCCTAACCAAAAGATACAATAATGAAATCCATCACAAATCCAATCAATCTCCATCCACACAAAGGATGTCAAGTGAAGCCATACAACCCCCTACATAATGAGATAACTTTCTACAAAGAAGCACTGGAAGCACAATTGTGAAGCAACATTGGAATCCTTAATCCCACAAGCAAGAAAAAATAATCTGTTTACTAGAAACCATATTAGTCACTAAACGACTCAGGTTGGAATCATGATAAAACAACAAGAGAGTTGATGCAAGGAACACTCGAAAACTTGCAAACTGACACAACTCTAGAATCTATGGAGCAACAATTGATTGAAAAATGATCTGGAATTGAAAATGTTGTGTAGATATCAAAAAGAATATGCAAATCTAATGCATGAAAACAAGAAAGAGTGCACTAGTCAATATTCACATCTGCCTCCATGATTTCTGCCCTGCAATATAAAATGAATTTTCACTCAAACTAACCTCTGCTCTGATACCATGCGAGAATTTTAGGAATACTAGTTAGTTGCAAATTACACAATTGCAAAAAAATTTAGAAGAAAAATAAATTGTAAATAAAAGCATTTTCTTATTTTTATTGATTAATAGCTTAAGAATGAGTACATCTAGAATGGTAACTACCAACTAGAAAATAGGCATACAAGTTGATGCAAGATTGCACAACTAAACAATCAATATCCTAAAAATTTAACAACTAACAACTAGCGAACTTATCTAAAAAAATATTATAGACAGAATATTTTACACTAACATGCAAACCCTATAATAAAAATTAGCAGAAAAACAATAGGAGGTCTTGACTTCAAATCCCAAAGGCCTCCAATGCTTCACCGGTAAGCCTACAAACCCTCACTTGCTGCAACAACTGCGCCCCCATAGCCTCGTAAAACTTGATGGCATTCACATTCCAGCTGATTACGCACCACTCCACCCTACCAAACCCTAACTTCGTCGCCTGGTTGGCCACCACCTTGAACAAAATGGTGCCCAAACCCCTTCTTCTGTAGGGATCCCTCACGAAAAGGTCTCCTATATAAAACCCCGGCTTCGCCAAAAAAGAATAATAATTTTTGATAAAAAGAACAAATCCCACAACGGTCGCGCTACTCTCCGAAATGAAATTCTGCGCATCTGGGTCATTCACGGGAGGATTGAAGCTCAGATTCTGAACAACGTTTTCAAAAAACTCGTTAGGGTTTCCAGAGTTAGGTTAGGGTTTGTAGGGCTTTTGGGACTTGCTGGGTTTATTTCTAGGATAAAGACAGTGGGGCCTTCGAATGGAGGGGTATTGAAGAGGGTGGATTCGAGGGCTGATTGCGTTGCTACACAGATATGAGCCTGGCGTTCGAACTCGGCCAGTTGCTGGACTAGCTTTAGGATGAAAGGGGAATCCTCTTTGATGGCTAGTCTCATGCATATACAAGATTCCATGGCCATGAAGACTGTGATCTTATATTATCCTTGACTCCATACTAATGGCTAGCCTTCTTAGCCTGCGTGAAACATAAAAAATAAATTTTCTGGGTCTGTTGTTTTCTTTTTCAGTGTTAAATAGGATTTTTTTTTACATAGCAACAGTAGGGCAATCAAGGACATCAGTAATAACAGTCCAAAATGAACAATCTGCAATCAATAACCACTCCTAGACAGGCTTCCAAATACATTCAAACCAAAGAAAATAACATAGCATGAGCAGCAATACGCTGTCAAACAGCAGAGCAATCAAGGACAGCAGTAATAACAGTCCAAAATGAACAATATGCAATCAATAACCACTCTCAGACAGGCTTCCAAATACATCCAAACAAAAAAAAATAACATAGCATGAGCAGCAATAGGCTGTCAAACAACAGGGCAATCAACTTGGATAGCAGTAGTAATAACAGTCCAAAATGAACAATGTGCACTCAATAACCACTCTTAAATAGGCTTCCAAATGCATCCAAACCAAAGAAAATAACATAGCATGAGCAGCAATACGCTGTCAAACAGCAGGGCAATTAAGGACAATAGTAAAACAATAAAAAATGAACAATGTGCAATCAATAACCACTCTCAGACAGACTTCAAAGTACATCCAAGCCAAAGAAAATATCAGCGGGCAATCAAGGACATCAGTAGAACCATTATCTTAATCCTAATCCTATGGTCCTAACACTATCCATAATTATGGTCGTAATCCTAACCTAACAATAAAAAATTGTAGAGTGACATTAAAAAAAAATTATGAATTAATATTGGAAATAAGATTTGGAATAAGGAACAATAAAGAATGGTATGGCATTAAAAAAAAATTAATCCATCATTCTATGAATTAATATTGTGAATAAGATTTGGAATTAAGAAATAAAGAATTGTAGAGTAATATTAAAAAAATCTATGGATTAATATTGAGAATAAGATTTGGAGTAAAAATATTAAATGAATAAAATTTTGGACATTATATTTATTAATTGTGGTGATTTTTATTAGTAATATCTTATTTTTAATTTATTTTAATTTTTAATAGTTCTAACCATAATTTTTTACTTTTGGGATTATAATAATTAATAATAAAGGGATTATAAAAAAAAGTGGCAATGTCAAATAGTTTAAAATTTAATTTTAATTGTGTAAAATCAAATCTCTTATTATAAAGATTATTTTATATGCTAATTTATTGTTATTTTAATTTAAGTTTTATTTTATTGTGAAAATAATGTAAAAATAAGTAACATTTATTTATTTTAGAAAGATGTAATGAAATGATTTTGGAAAGCAAAAAATTGAGAACCAACTTATTTATAACTAATTAAAAAATGAGTTGAAGAATTGATTATAAAAACATTAGATGAATAATTTATGAAGATTTTGAACCTAAAATAACATTATATCTATTAATTATATTTTAGTAATTTTTATTAATAATATTTAAATTTTTAATTTGTTTAATTATTAAATAGTTTTAATCATATATTTTTTTTCCTTAGACCTAATTTTAACCTTATCCATAATGCTTTTAAGATTATAATAATTAATAATAATTAAGATTAGAATTATAGTTTAATTGATAATTATAAAATTAAGATTATAATTAATTCTTTTAATTACAATAACTTTACTTAATAATTATTTTATTAAAATTGTGAAAAAATAATTATTAATTAAGATTAGGGTAATAATATGATTCATTAAAAATATTTATAGTTATATTATAATTATTTTAAAATTGAAAATAGTAATTATATGTTAGAATTATATTTTATATACATGATAACGCTAAATGTAAATAATTATATAATTAAAATAATCTATATAATTTTTATTCTAATTTTAATTTGAAAAAAACTTAAATCTTACTTATATTAATTAAATATATTTTAATTAATTATAATTATAATTATAATTTTATTAAAAAATATATAATTCTAATTGTACCTTAATTTATATAATCGTAATTATAGAGATAATACAAAATTAGACATGTTTTTAAATTATAAAATTATAAGTATAATTTATTTACTTTTTATGATTTATAATAAATTTAATATTTTATATAATTTTAAATTTTAAGTTAAAATTTATATTTTATTATATATTTCAAATGTAAATTAGTCAAAATTATATACTAAAACAATATATTTAAAACACCACACAAAATAGTATAAAACTTCCAAATACAAAATCATATAAAAAAAATTAAAAAAATAATGTACATGTTTAACCTTTAGCCCCTAACTTTTGTGTAGCCCATGCAAAAAAAGGAAAAAATAGACAAGATCGCCATTTATATAAACTTTTTATTTCAACTCAATACTCATTAGGCTACCTAGGCTTGTCGCAAAAATCTCTTAGTGGAAATATTCTAGATTGGCTAATAGGATTTTACACATCTTTATAATCTCAACCTCTCTTCTAATGAGTTAGTAGGTAATTTACTCTTCAAGCTACTTGGATTTGAACACAATTCTTAGGAAAACTCAATTATTGATTTGTATAATAATAAGTTACAAGGAAATATTCTCGTTTATCTAAAACAAAGTAGGATTATTTGATGAACCCATTACAAGAGGTATTGGAAAATATGAACAAGATCTTGTATTTTTGTTGCTAGCCAAAAATAATTTGACTAGTGTCATTCTACATTCTATGAGTTAAGTAGTTTGCAAGTTTTAGATTTGTCAAATAATAGACTTAATGATTCCATTGAGTTTAAGCACTTGTGGCACACTTAACCTTAACATTAAAGTTTTAGTTAATACCTTATATACTCTTTATTAGGATGAAGGAGTATGTCCCCACATGATTAAGCCTATAAATAAAGGGAGATGTTCTTCCCAAATCATCATATCATATTTTCTGATTATTGGAGGTAACCCCCTCGAAGTGGTTTACTATATTTCTGATTTTTTACAAATATTTCAAAGAAATATCATAACAACCTTCCTTTTGTAAGAAAAAATTTGTGGTTACCACAAAACAAGTGAAGAATTGCTCCACCATTGATCTTTCTATTGCATTACAACCATTACACATAAGCCACCACACTACCTTGCATTGCATTCTTCATCTTTATAGCAATAGGGGGCAACAATTGAAAACTTAGATCAATACCACATGAAACCATGTAATTTTCATACTTGGTGACCTCCATGAGTGAATTGAGGTAGAAAGAGAATGCCTCCAATTCATAATGCGAATACAAATATGTGTCTTCATCATGTCAAGACATGTAGAAAGAAACTCATCTTCTAGCAAATCAAACTAGCAGCTTTTTAGCTTAGGCATATAAGGAACTTGATCAAGAGGTTGATCATCAGCATGAAGAACATATTGTTGCTCAATACCACCACAAGATATATGTTGGGCCCAAGTGAAACACTCAAACTCGAGCACAATGTCATCCACACTATGAGAAGCTACAACTTCATAATGGAGGAAAACCTCATACTCATTTTTTCTCATCTTTGGGACAATAGGAAGCAAATATACCTCACTATTATATATGTTGATACAATCTTCATCAGCACAATCATTTAAATCATGAGATAGTTTGGGTGAAGAATTAAACTTTTCAAATTATCTCACTGTTTCATTCTTCTCTTGGCAATTTTCTGCAAAAATGGCTACAATGAAAACTATCAATAATTTGTTCTTCCTACAGATCAACAATTTTATTCATCTAAGGACATACAATGACAAAATCTATATGCTTGACCAATGAGCCCAAAAGTGTATCCTCAGTACAATCTACCTCAACAAAATAAAATATCCTAAAACCAAATTCTAAAAAATCACATTTCAAAATCCTCATTGCTGGGAGAAATTGAATCACACACTCCCTCACAATCCCTCTCTTTATTTGCAAAAAGGAGTGTGTAATCTTTCACACCATCTAGATCAACAAAAGAAGAAAGGACATCAAAATAAATAGAAAATTGTCACACTTCAACTGAACCTTGTTTGCATCCATACTTTTACTACACAGTGCACCAACACCTTCATGTGTTTTCTCAAGTAAAACATATCATCATTTGATGTAGTGATTTTACTTAATGTCACCTCCATACAATTTTTTACAACAACATGCTCACCATCAATGATCTCTATTTTTGAGGAAAATGACTTTGCAATCATATCCTTTCTCAAATTATCAACAAAATCAAGGAACCAATATTTTTGATGCATGTACAACAAATTAAAATATTCTCGTATTGAACCAAAACCCAAAGAAGCATAATAAGCCCCAAAAAACGTGTCAATACAAAAATAGGTATTAAGTCTAAATTATTTTGGAATTTTGGAAAAATTAGACTCAAACCTATGACTGAAATCCTTGATTGACTCTCCTTCTTTCCATTTGATATTTTCTAATTCTTGGACAAGAACAACATGGTCAACATACAATGCAAACTCTTATTCAAATGCAACCACAAGATGGTTACAAGAGGAAAAATAATTCTCAAGAAAACCATCATACCAAGCTCTTGCCTTTCCCACACAAGAACCTAAAAAAAATATTATCCACATGTCCTCATCTTCAAATTGAAAATTTTGCATAAATTTTGAAAATGCACCAACATGTGTGTGCCCTCCATTGATATCATACCCATCGAATCCAGGTATTTGGTTGTAGACCTTGGTTGGCATGAATTTCATTTCATAATCAACCCAAGAAATGTCTATTTGTTTGTAAAGAGTATCCAAGGGAATGATAAGGGTTTGAGTAACTTGATATTTTGTAGCAGCAAGAAGGACGTTGGACTGTGATGCCTCGATTCCCTCTTCAAATGGTATCTTGGACTATAGGAATGTAGCTCTTAAATGAGCTTCAGATCCATCAAAAAGTAGTTTGAGATTAGGATGGTACAAATTTGGAAGATTGGAAAAATTGGACTTTGCAACCAATTAGTAGAGAGCAGGAATCGACCTAATCTTTATGCTATATTCGTAAACCCAACTCTTCTATTATTCCTTGTGTAATTCCCATTGGTTGGAGCAATGTCTATGAGACTGTTATTGTTGACGAATTCCATGAAATATTTTTGTGATTGTGAAACTCTTCCTAAGCCACCCAATTTTTCTTGTGAATCTAAAATTGCATTTAAATCTCCCTCGAACATGTATTTATTGTTATTTAAGTTTTTAATTTTTCTACTCAAAATATTCCATTACCCCCCATCTCTCTCTCTTTTCCTCATATTTGGTAGGACCATAAACATTAAAAATGAAAAAGTTTAAAAGTTTTTATACTGTGTACCTTTGTGCTTATCCAATTGTTCCTTGAGGCATGAGGTTATGTTGCAATCTTTCTCAATTTCCACATTATTCCTAGTCCTTTTGATGTGCCATCTAATTCAACAAAAATTCTAGACCATCCTCTACAATGTTTAAGGAATGTTTCAACCTCATCTTTGCTTAATTTGGTTTCCTATAATAGAACTAAATTGATCAATTAAAATTCTAAGATCATGCACCTCTTGTTAGGGGCATTTAAGCCCTTAACATTCCATGTTAGGATCTCCATTATCCTTCAAGGGAGGGGATGCCTCCTTTGGATCTCAGTAGTTAAGATTTGATTGATGCTTGGTCATGATTGAGGGCCTCCTCCTCCCTTTTCCATTTATTGGATTTGCATCCTAACTTAGAGTTGTTTGTTCCCATGTTTAGCAATTTTTTTGTTGACCAACTTATACATCTGGGATGTATAATGTCAATTTCGTCCTCTGGTTCTTCTTCATTAGATTGCTAATCCTCATCCATTTTTTCCTCATTCTTGGGTCTACTCTCTTCTTCTATTTGATATATCTCTAGTTGCAATGATGGAGGGATAGTGGTTTTAACTATATCTTTAGCATTAGAACATACAACATCTTCAAAATTTTCTTGGTTGATGTTGGGTTTCAACTTCCATTGCTAGTGGATCTTAGGGGGAATCAGTGGCAAGTTGTTTCTATGTGATTTCTACTTTGCATTTTAAATAAAAAATATTGATGTCTCAATCTCAATCTCTTGTGTCCAATACTCGACGTTCAAGATTAGCTTGATCAAGAATTGGTGTCACGTCTCAAATTTTGATGCTGTTTTGACCATGACTTTGTGGGATTTATAATATGAATTATGATACGTGTTAAAGCAATATGACATAATACAATGCTTTGGTGTATGGGAATATAGAAAAATATTTGTTTTTAGAATTATGAGTGCATTTTATTTTTAAAAATATACAAGATAGAACAGAATAGAAGTGTTGATTTAATTATTGCTTAGATTTATATTTTTATATTGGTTACTAAGACATTTTCGTTGTTGCACGCCTGAGTGCATTTGAGTTGCAGGTGGTTGAAGACCAAGAGTGTGATTGAGGAAAAGAAGGCTAGCTTCCCGATAGGGTAAAAGAGGAGAAGCTCTCGAACACACACACAACACCTAAAAATCATGTAGTTGCATTTAGGTCATGTCTGTTTTCAATATGATTATTTTTAAATTGATTTCATAGTGTGAATAAGTGATTGATAAAGAAATAAATAAATATAATAACATAGCAAAATTAAATTATAACTTACTTTAATTATCCATAAAAGTTGTGAAAAGATTATGGTCTATTTATTTAGTTTATTCCATTTATTTTGTGCAATAATAAGAAAATATGATTTAGATTAGGGAATTAAGAATAAAATGAAAAAAAAATTATTATATTTGCATATAATAAGGAAGAAATATTTGATTGGCATAATAAAAGGTGGAGATATATTTGTTTGCATATGTTTTTAAAACCTTAGTCCAAAATGAGGAGAAAGGAACAACCCCGAGAAAACTTTGGGCTCTGGAAAATTTTTCCTTAAAACCAACAATGCTGTTGGCAAGTGGCAACCTCTGGAATTTGCATGTAAAATTTATCTGTCATTTGAAAATACTCTGCATGACCCTCGGATGGAGGAATAAAGCTTTAAAGGAGAAAAGAGAACATTCATTTTTTTATGGGCAGACATAACCAGGGCTCGAGAAGAGGGAGACAGAGAGAGGTAATACTGGGCATCTACAACTGAAGATACTTGCCAGGTTATTTTTCATTCCTTGTTTTCAAATCAGTTTAAAATTGCAGTAGGAAACTGGAGAAATGAAATGCATCATTCTATAAAAATGATTATAGATGTCTGAGAAATCTTTTCCAGTTTTATTTTGAATCTGGGCAAAAGTCTTCTTCTCATTTGTTGCATTATAGAAAGAATACCCAATCTTTTTTTTCTTTCTTCCAGATTAGGGTTGCAATCTGTTGCAAAAGCTATGAATTATTAAACTGCTCTCAATTGTATTTGAAAACATATATAAATGTATATATATATACACACACAGGAATCTGTGTTCCCGTGCATATATACATATATATATATTTATATTTATATGCATATAATCTTGACAGAGTAACTTTCACCTGAGATAAATTCGAAATTCCATGAAATAAATTTAAATGCAATATAATACTGGAAAATATTTCTTTTGTGATAATGAAATTGTTTAACTGAAGGGGGAGGGATTTTAATCCCCAGCCCTCCCCATGGGAAGGACACGGCTCTGTGGGGAGGCTCGCGCTCCTCACAGCCCGCCCCCTCCCCATGGGAGGGGCAAGGGCTTCCTGCGCCCTTGTGGTGCTCAACACCAGTATGAAACCCTGTACAATGTTTTTACTTCTATGTGCACAGCCAGAGAGCTTGTGAACAGTTATAAAAAATCAGTATTTCTTTCTTAAAGCATATATTTATTTACACTCAGTTGTATATGAATTTATATATATATATACACTCAGCTGTATATATATACATATATATATCTATATCCATACATATATACCAAAATGCAAGTTTGAACAGGAAAACCATTTCCAGAATGTAATATGAACTCTGTCAAAAATACACAAACATCTCAGAAATTTTAAAAACCTGGAACAAGAACAAAAGTACTTCTGAGAAAACATGTAAACTGAAAATCTGCTTGATCACATTGTCATATACTTACATACAGTAGTACATTCCTGAATAAAGGTGTACAATATAAAAATTCAAATGCAAGTTTTCTTTCAAACCTCTGTTATTTCGAAAGAATTGCACTGTTTCTGTATATTACTAATATCCAGAAACCTGTATTAAATTGAGACTTACACTTTCAATCAGCTTGAATTTGGAAAGATTAGAAGTATATACATAAATCAGTGAACACTGTTTCATACAAAAGAATTAATTAAATTCCTCTACTAGTGTTTGTACACTGATAATATTATGACATACATGTATTTCTTTAAAAACAGAGTCCTTTACCAAATCAGAAAAGAATTACTTACAAAGAGTAGAGGAAATCTTATTACTGAACTTACAACCTTTCTTTTCTTTGGTCATTCAAAAGATGTTATGAAATTCTCATTTGAAATTCTTTTAGAATCAACTAAATGCATGAAACATATAAGGAAAATGCACAACTTTCTGCTTTTGTATTTATTCATACCTTACTTTTGGTAACTTTCGAGACAGGATGCCGAAAGTGGATCCACAGAGACGGTAGTTTTACCTTTTATAAACTACCATTTGTTTGTTTTATTTATGCTTGGCCAAGCACTTGTACCATTGAAATAGATGGATTTGTTTTAAAAGCCTAGAAATGTATATGTATTTGAGTCTCTGCTACCTCCTGTTGCAAGAAATGTGTTTTTCTCATATTAGAAATGCATATAGGCACCGGGCATGCATCGAGAGTTCCCTCCTGTTTTACTGTGTCGGGTTGCTAGGCTTCTTTATGTAGGGCCGGGGATTCCTTCGAATTAGGAAGGAACCCGGGGAAGTCATGAACTTCGTGGTTGGGCGGAAAAGGCGCCTGAATCACACTCTTGGTCCCCAGCTCGCAAGAAGACCAATGGTGTCACGGCGGTTGGAGGTTCAGAGTTTTATTTGCTTTTGATGTATTTGTATATCATTCTGGAATGGCTTGTATAGCCCCATTGTAAATGTATATGTATTTGACATTCATTGTTGAAACTTGAAATAGAAGTTGGCATGAAAGAATCTAATGAAACATTGATACGTAGAATTAAAGCTTTATGACATAGCATTGATAAGATGTTTCTATTTGAAATTATTGAACTCTTCTGAGTATGGATGAATATGTATAAATATGAAAATTCATTGATGTACTTCCGCCATGTACATAGTCTTGATAAATTACAGTGTTACTATTTATATACATAAAATGCCAATTTAATTCTCTTTTATTGAGCTCAATTTTGGAAGTTTTATGAATGATGTTAATTACTTAGAATCCTTTTGATACAGATTGAATAATTGAAAATATCTTTACCTTCAATTTTTCGAGCGTTACAATTGGGGATTTTCTTTATTGCAATTACTTGTGTTCGCACATAAATTAGGGTTTCATCATTGTGCAGATCCACATCTATGGTCTTGCCAACATGATTTTGATTTTTGACAAACATTCTCCTAACCAATATTCATAGGGAAGATTGTATAGCCTTATCCAATTTGGCCCTTTTGTTGGTATAGTATTTAATGTTATAAACTTCAAGACCCATTTATGCAAATATAAGTAGGGTTCTCTCCATACTGCTAGAGCTCCATTTTTAGGATGTTGTCTCTATGATCTTCATTTTCAAAGACTATGATAAAGAAACCTCATGAGAGAAAATTTAAAACTGGATCTATTTTCCAATGAAGTGTGACCCACTCATCGATCATGCACCTAGTGAGTCTTTTCCCAAGAAATCCTCCAATCAATGTTGTTTTCTCTAATTCTACAAAATTATTGGCCACCACAGATGATACATCTATCGAGTATTCTTCATTGTCCTCCTCGAAGCCCAATTTTAATTTCTTTTCTTTCTACTTTGCCCTTATTTTCATTGTCTACACTACCTTTGTTTTTCTTCTCTTCTTTGCACCTTTTTTCCCATACTATATTTTTCATTGACTATAAGGGATAATGTGTAGGGTCAATCATAAGCTACTCAATAGTGTTGTTTGTATGGTCCAATAGTATTAAAAAAAGTTATAATAATATCTTATAATGTTATTTAGGATAAATTCATTTATAGGAGCTACACGATATTATTCTTTGTATGATTCACTAGTTTTGAAACTTTTTCTTTGATAATTGTTTAATTACCTTGATTTGGGATTTTAGATATCAAGTTAGTGTTTGGTATAATTTAATTGGACGATGATTGTTTAATGAAAAGTATCCTTGAAAAGGTATACAACCAAGACAAAATGACAATATGGTTTTAAGACAAATATAGATCAAGAATTTAATGAAAGGACCATAGATAGTATATATTGTATAGAGAAAAATGTTAGGCTTTAGGATCAAGTAGCTAAAAGTCTCTTCCCTTTAAAATATTTTACATATAGTTTACAGGCATGATTTTTTTTGTCCAATTAATTAAATAAGGAATGAGATGAAACATGATGAGGTGACAAGGTTTTGTCTTTGATTATATACAAATAGGGTGAGGCCCTTTGGCTCAAAATACAAATTATGTTGATCTAAATTCTATATGAAAAGGATGTGAAGTTACAAGGTTTAATATATATATTTAGAAAGAAGAAATGAAAGCATTTAGAATGGTACCATCATTTTGAAAGAGAATAAAATTGCACATTTAGAAAATATTGTGAAAATAGCCCCTTATTGTGAGATGAAGTGATCAAATTATACAGGCTACCTTGAGAGACATTTTAGAATGGAAAAGGTTAAAGGGGAAAGAAGACAAATCCTTCCCAAGAATGTGTAACCTAAGCATTGACTACTAAAGGAGATTCCATTCTAAAGTTAGTGACTAAAATCAAGCCACTAGATTGTGATGCTCGCACTTACAGAACTTCACAACCCTTCAAGATTCTTTTGTATAAAAGTAACTAAAAACATGTAGATCGTCTACTAGTGCATTTTGAAATTCCATCTAAAACTTTAGAAGTAGAAAAAAGTGGCCCAAAATTAGTATATTCCATGAAAGCCTCTTAATGGACTTTGTAAGGGGCCTAGATAAAATTTCAACCATTCTAATTCAAAATCTACAATTGAAAAAATACTCCATATTGAAATATGGGGTAAGATAAAAAATTTCATATCATCAATTTAAGATGGATCAATTAAGTTGGTTAAATCAATTTTCATAATCACCAAACAATTATCATAAAATAATTTCCCACTTACTAGTCACTTTTAAGACTCATTTTCTAAGGAAAACATATGAAATAGAGTTGCAAACAAAAATTGTCAAAATCAAAACAAAGACAATGGTTCTTTAGATGATTTAGATAATTACAACATACTCAAACACCAACCAAAATAGTTATACAAGTTTGATGATGGTCCAATTTATTATTTTGTTTTCAAGATCCACATGACCAAAAGGAGTTGAATATTTGAGATTCAAACATTTTGATTTTTTAAAAGTCACGTGTTCATCTTTGAAACATTTTGTAATTCTTGTTGGATAATTCTCAGAGGAGGCCATTGTGATGTTATTTCTAGTTTTAATTTGGTTGAATTGTAATCATATTGATTTACCCTTTCTCTTCAAGGAGTTGAGATTGTAATTAGGAAGTGTGAAATATGTATTCAAACATTTTGATTTTTGTTCACTTGGGCTCATTTTTAAAACATTTTACAATTCTTATTCTATAATACCTCCGAAACAAGACCATTGTAATATTCTTCTTAGTTGCATTTTGGCTTATTTGTACTTGTGTTGATTCACCCTTTGTCTTAAAAGGAGTTGAGAGTGTGATAAGGAAGTGAGGAGCATGCATCTAAAGCTTGTAAGGTATTTGGGCATGTTTTATATACAAGAGATGTCTATGAAGACTTCAAGTAGGTAGTGAACCTTTGCAATAGCTCAAGAGGATAGTAGCATGAAGAGGAAATATCAATACAATAACTACATAAGAAGATCTTTCATTTTGTGAGAACTTATCACTTTTTGGATTTTTTGATGACAATTGTTATCCACACATTTTTATGTGTACTTCCTCTCATATTTTGTTGGCTTATTCTTCGTATTTTACTTGCACTTAACATCATATTTAAAACATACAAATTTTTTAAGCTACATTTTGCACAAGGAACAATTTATTTGTCAACCAAAACCCATTATGACTTAAGTGCTAGAGTTATTTTCATTTTGGGTTCTCTCATGTTAATTGTTAATGTCTACTCATTTTTGTGTTTCTCACATTTTTTGATATATTCTTCCTTTATGTTTTGGTTAAGATCATTTTGGGTTCTCCCATGTACAAATCCAAAGTAATGACTACCAAAAATTCACTCAACCTACACTATGCTTGTCCCCTTCCTTGCAAACCACACACCCCTAACCTGTGTATGGGAATTTGAAATAGATTTAGGAAGACCTCTTTTCCTTCTTTGAATGATCATCAATGACACCAATTTTTAACTCCTATAAATGTGGAGAGAAGAGGGAGTCCTTCTTTGCCTCCACATCCAAAGTCACCTCACATAATGTAGAAGAATATCTAACAGAAGATGTGGTATGACACACATAACGATCATGAGTAAGAATACACCTACATGTCATTAATTGGGCAATGGGAATAGACATTGGAGATGCCAAAATTAGATCAAAAGAAGAAGTCTTGTCAAGGAGTGATGAAGTTGCCTGTGAGACCCCATCTTTTGTACTCCTGATTTCTTTGTGATCCTTAGTGTTTCTAGATACGTTTTGATGGACATGATATTCAGGACTTCATGGATGATGCATATTTACTTAATTGTGGATGATATTTGGATGTTCCTATGGATGTTAGATTTTATGATGATTATTAGATTTCATATGATATTCACTGATGATATCATTTTTAATGTTGTATATGTGAATGGTGAATTATATATGTTGTTTTATGATTGTTAGTTTGATTTAGGTTATCTTATATAATGGAGTTGTTTCGGTTATATGATCTGGATATTGTACTAACACTTCATGTTTAGTGTACAGGTGGATTTATATGCCAATGGTCGATAGCGTTATTTAGCCACTTTTGTGTCTTTCCAATGTGATGACGAACCTAGACTCGTATGGAGTGCTAAGGTCTACTTGGGCCCATGTTGTAAATATGTGTTGGTGTATGTGCAAGTGTGAAAAAATTATCTAATTGTCTCTTGAGTGAGTTTAAACCTTTGTTATTTTAAAGCAATTTTAAGAGGTTTAAGTTTATTTTAAGGTTTGAAAGGTTGCTTAGGTATGGGTTATATATGTTAGGAGTGTACTTTTATCATTTAATCCTTTAAAAAGGGTTTTAAGACCCTCCTTTATGTCCCACTTTCAAAAGTGGCAGAAATAGGGAAGCATATACTTAGTTGAGTTAATTTTGGGAAGGAAGTTACCTCTTCCTCTTCTTTATAACTCTTCTTCCATAGTGTGGAAGGGTGGATTTCATTTTGTCTTTTTGAGTTCTTGCTATTTTGCTTGAGTTCTTTTGGGAAGAGAGAGGAGTGTGAAGGAAGGAGGAAGGAAAGAGAAGGCTTGAAGGGGGATCTTCAATAAAAGTTCATCCATTGTGGGATTGTGCTATTTCAAGGTAGGATCTTTTCATTTCTTGTTAAATAAATGTGAGTGTTTGTGATGTGTTTTGTTCTTTGAGATTTTGGGGTTTTTGTTTGAGGAAAATATACTTTAATGCTTCATGTGTTCTTTTTCTTTGTGTGGTTATGTTGGTGATGTATTGTGATATGTGGAGACATGATATGGAGATTTACATTTGGATATTGTGATACATTTATTTCTCCTTATTAGGTAGAGCCCCCACTCCCCCTAAGTGGATTCCATATAGGATATCCAATGTGTTAGCAAGTGTTAAAAGGGGTGTTTGAAAATGTTTACTATGTGAGCCCATGTATGTAATATATATATAAAATGTTTGTTCAAATATTGTTGGAGTTGTGAAAGTGTCTACCCAAGTGGCTATATAACCCCAAGCTCATGGGTGGGTTGTCTTGCAACCCTATGGTTGGATGGAGAATCAATTGGTCTTAACATTTTCTCTCCTATTATTTTGTTGGTTTCTTTCCAGGTCTTACGAAGTGTGATGGAGGATCAAGGATGATTGTACATTGCTCTTATGAAAGATTTAAGAACATTTATAAATATGCAAGTAAATTGTATGCAAGACTTTTGTTTATAAGTATAAAATTGTTTATTTTAGAAAAAGAAAGAAAGGCACAATTTGCTTTGTGAATTCATTTCTAAGAAAAGTCAAATGATTTTAGAATACAATCATGCATATGTGTCTTGTAAATTCATTGAAAACTTGGAAAAAGATTTTCTTTTTTTATAAATGTGTATATGGACTTAGAAGTAGTTAAAATTTTTCTTCTTATATTAGTGCTCACCTTTAATCCAATATGATTTCAAATGAAATTATATTTCTTTTCTTTTTTTAAATAAGGCAAAGGGTTTGTAATTAATCCTAAGAAGAAAATACAAAAATCATAGAGTTGAAATTAAAATAAAATATATATGTTTATTCAAAACTAATGTATTCATTTTTTGTGTTAATGAAATATTTTGTGTATAGGATGTTGTGTAAATGTTTAATACATACATTTTTCAACAATGTTTAATTTTAGTAAATAAATTTTCTAATATTTATTCTAGGGTATTTCTGATATAGAAATAATCAATAATAAGTTTTAAAAAATATATCAAAAAATCAGCTTAACCCACTTAATTAATCAATTGTTGAGGGTCACAACATTGCTGCCCCTATGCCAAACAATAGACTATTATAAAGTAGTTTCAAATATTTGATCATAAAAACCGATAAACATGATATTAAAATATAAATTTAATGAGTTTTTTAATACTAATCTCAGAAAAACATATTAAAAAATTGTATTAACCTAGATCACCAATTGTGATTTATTAAGAAAACATTGACATATTTTTTTCACAATAATAATTTATCATAAAACAATCATACATATCTAATAGATAAAGAATTAGTAGATAAAATTTAAATGGTTTATTTGAAATAGAGATTGTTATGATATTTGAAAATAAGATCAACCCAATAAACCAATTAAAATTTGTAATTAAATCATTATTGTCCTCTACTTCAAAACTAAAAACAAATTGACAAACAAATTTGGGAGTCGCTAAGAGAGTTGTAATATGTTTCTTTCATCTTTTTCCTCTTGTTAATCCACAACATAAGTTTTAGAAAAAAAATCACGTGCAAACAACAATTAAATGGAGGAAATCAAGAAATAGAATTTCATACGAAAAATAATCTTCAAAGAGAAAATGACAAATAACTGAGGAGACTCATATTTAAGGTATCAAAAGTTAGTTTGAAGTTAGTTTTTAGTTATTTATTAATTACTTAGCTAATTGGTGTTTAGATATACTATTTTCATATTTTTGTTTATTCCCTTTAATTTAATAATTCTATCTCTCCTTAAAAGTTAATTCAAGAATACTTAATACATTTTATAAATCATACATAAACATTGAGTCTCAATGTTCAACTAAAAATTGTAAAGTAATAGTAATGAGATCAAGACAGGAGTTTGATGGCCTATTTTATTTATAAATTATCAAGAAATTAAACAAATTAAAATTCAAAATTATACTGGATTTAAAATTGTTTAAACATATGTTTTGATACAAAAAGAATATCAATAGTTAGGACGAGAATAAATTGTTCAAATTAAATCTTAGAATTGGTAAAACTTTTGAATTTAACAAGTAATCTCATCCTTAGATATATAAAATGAAATGTGGGATATTAGGATCACTATGTTGATGTTATCTTCTCATATTATGAAATTAAACATTGAACATAAACAATTAAACAATTAGATGTATTTAGATTTAACATTACTCATATATTTAAATTTTGGAGAATTTTTATATGTAAAGAAAGAGAAATTTGGATGGTAATTAATTGTTTAATTTGTTTTTTAATTAACATGAGTTATACATTTATGGTTATTCAATTACTTTGTTCCTTTAGTCTTAGTGATAAAGCACTAGTTATACTCTATGTTGGAATATAAAATAACTTCATGAAAATATTTATCTCCTTTAATGTTTCTTTCTTTTAGACTAAATAGTTCCCTTAGTTAGAGGTAATATTAAAGTTAACCATAGACTAGTTTGTCACTATTCTACTCTCATTCATCAATAATATTCCAATACTAGGAAATCATTAACTCATGTACTTTAGAATAATAATTTAACTTAAGTGATCAAGATTTGAAAAGTATATAGCAATGGAAGTGCAATCAGCATATTTATTTTAAGTAAACTTGTTTCCTTTGGTATAGAACTTGTTTTCATTTAAATTAATATATATTTGTTTAGTAACATTTCCTTTTGGTTAATTGAAAAAGGTTAATATAGGTTAGAAATACATTTGTTTATATTTGTTTTGGTTACTTGTTAAACTTGTCAACCTAATAAAATCTATTCACTAGCTATACCTTAGACTCCCTAGAAGAAGTTGAGACTATCTCGATTATAATTACTTAGAATATAATGTAGACTAGGTTCTTCCTATGAAAGTTAAAGCGATGTGATGAACTGGTAAACTTGATGTCATCGATTGCAAGTAAGCATCTAAAACTTAAATTTGTCTTAGTGAGAATATAGAACTTAAAAAAAAATTGAGGTTGTGTTCGTTTAGGGTTGAAAATTGTAGGGCATGACATTGCCTAAGCCATATCAACCCTTGGGAATGTCATCACAGGAGGATATGTCAACATCACAAGAGGATCTGTCAAGATCACATCGTGGTCCACCTAAGGGATAGGACAAGGAAGCTCCTCAACTAGAGAGTTGAACCCAATGAAAATATCCACAGTCGTGATTAGGGAAGGTGTTCCTCCTCCAAGTAGTTGAGCTTGTAGTTATGCAATGAGAACGTGAACACTCGAAAGCAAGACATCCAATAGAAAAGCACCATCTCCACCAGAATACTAGGCTTTCATAATCAAGTAGTTAAATCTATCACTTATTATCAACCATCAATGCGACATCCCCATGAAGAGCCTTGGAAATGTTAATGTCCACCAAAATATGAGCAAAAGTAGAGTGATTGATGTTAGACATAGCATAATCCACATTCAAAGAAGACTAATAGCATCATCAATATCCTCAAAGTAAGAATCTTCCCAAAATTGAAGGGGTGGATAAGGAAAACTAAGATCCCTTATAATGGGTTTGATGAGATTTAGCTCAAAAAATTCAAAGATGCATTACTAAAAATCTCAAAGATGTGGAAAAGAATTCCTAAAATTGATTTGAGATCAATTTGTTTGATGGAGTTGTAAGGAAATCCAAGATTTGCAATCTTTAGAAAAGCTAATGGAAATCCTCTATCAATGTTTGATTGGGTAATTTTCTTGAAAGAATACAACCAAACAAAACTAATGGTGAAATCATCATATGGAATGGGACTCGATGCTAATTATGTTGAGGTGTTCTACAATGGTAGCAAACATAAAGCATCATGTTGTGACCATGTAAGTATAAACCAAAACATAGCAAACACAGTTAAAAACAAAACAAAACAAAAAAATATAAGTGTATTTATTTAGAAATGACATTTATTTTTTAAATATAAAGACATCAAAACTTTAAAATTATATTAATATGGAACTATTAAAAATTAACATATAAGCAAATAATATTTAATACACTTTTCAAAGTAAAAACAAACAAAATAATTATCAAAATAATGAATGGTGACTTTTCCAAAAGTAAAATTAAAAGTATTGCCAAAAAATTGAAAAAAATGTATTTCCAAAAAATAAAAGTAAAGAATATAGATAACTCTTAAATTAAAATTATTATTTTGTTTGTATATAGAAAATAAAATAAAATAGTTCTTAAGTAAAATAAAATAACTCTTAAGTAAATAAAATAGCTTCAAATCAATATTTCTCAACATTTTTTAGATAAATATATTTTAAACATGTATACTAGTTATTGAAGCAATAACAAAGGATGGTGCAATAAACAAAATTTACGAAATGAAATCAATATCTCATACCAATAGTCAATAGGATAAAAATATAGAGCCAAATTACTCTCATCTTATGCCATCACATGTTCTTTGTTTCCTATGTAGTTTTTCTTAGTGGGTCCCCATCACATTCACATAAATCTTATAAAATTGTTTCTTAGTTTATTAATCACAAATTTATTTTCCTATAACAAAGTTCAACAAAGTGATGTACTGACAAAAACTAATAGGGTCGCTCTATTGGAGGTGCAATTCTTTAATCATTGATTGGAATTCAAATTTGTTTTTGCACCACCATATAGTTTGGATGTCCAAAACATGATGCTAGTGAACTAAATTGTTTAAAGACTAACCTTTGAATACACTTAGAAAATCTTAAAAAATCACAAAATATAATTTTGACCCAAATATGAGTATCATTGCCAAATTCATGTTTATGTGTTGACCCAATTTGAAATTTATCCAATTGAACTCTCAAGGCACACTCAAATCCCTAGTTGTTGGAGCCTTAAACCCCTTATTGACAATTATTAATGCATTCACCAGGTTTTAGCCACATTGAAATCTAAATAATTGCGATACCATTTGTCGCTACCAACATAACCTCATGGTGTTTTCCCTTATCCCAAGTAGTACCTTTGAGTGAAGATTGTGCACCTAGAACATTGCGTGGAATAAAGAAATTTGGTGTTAATGAAGAAAGGATGCAACTAGAAGTAGCAACCTCTAAAGTCTCAACAGAGGAAAGTGGATGATGAATGCCAAGGACAAAAACAAATCCTATAAAAAAAATAGGATTGTCATTACTTTTTTTTTTTTGCTTTTCCACTTCTTTATTTCATAATTGGCAAGTAAGGCATCCATTTCTCTCATAATCTCTTTGGGCACATTAGGGCAAACCTTCACATCATGTCTTGCCATTTTAGCAAGGTTGTATTTTAATCTATTAACTCCCCCATTCAAATGAAGCTAACATTTAATACAACAAACTTGGCTCTTTACAACACCCACTTCCATGCAAGGTCTTTCTTACCACTCACTTGTGTTGAACTTGACATTGTTGATTTCAAAATAGAAAAAATATTAAATTTTGAATAGAAAAAAAAAAAAAACAAGAAACAAAATAACAAACATTTATAAGGGAAAATAGAATGCAAATACATTAGGAAATGACAAGGGAGGAAAGCTAGTGAACATTTCCCCTAAGCTTTCAACTTTTCTCATTTTCAAATTAAAAAAATAAAAATAAATGAATAGATATATATTGGTTTGAATCTTAGAAGGTACCTTAAAATCTTCTTCCAATCACTTCTCTTAACATGTTTTTGTTGAGTGGATGCTAAAGCTATCCTCTATTGAACAAAATAAGACAATAAATGTAAAAAATGAATTGAAAAGTTGAACTTCATGTGAATTTTGTTATAAACTAAAAAAAAATTGCAAGTTCAAGAAAAAAACTTGGCTGAGTCCAAGCAAATACTTGTCAAGTATTCGACCTAACTCACCCTTATCCGACCTGACTTGGCATAATGAGCTAGAAAACTCGTGAGTCACAAATCAACCAAGTACTCACCAAAGTTTTTCTACTATGATACTAGCCAATGTAGTGACTTGATAGACTTGTGAATATTTTTTCAATAATCAATAAATTTTGGAAAATTAAAAAAAGTCAAAAACATCAATAAAAATACAAAAAATTAAATGTTTTTAAAAGTTTGATGTCAAATTAAGATTAAATAGCAACTTTCCACCTAAAATGTCAATTAAATTGCAATCTTATTATAGCTTGAGATTTGTGTCGAAGCCTACAAAATAAAACACCAACTTGACTCAAATCAAATTATTGACCAATCTAAGCGATAGGTTACTCACAATTATTTCCAGATATTTGCTACCATATTTGAATACATGAAAGTGCACCCATGTGCCCTAAGCATAATCCTAAACACCCTACTAGACTACCTAGAAGTATGGTAACCAAGGAACATTCTTTTCCAAGAAGAAAAGCAAATGATCTGTAAAAGATGACATTTAATATTCAATTATGTGCAATTTTCAAGATCTAAAATTCATATCATCATTCAACCTTTTTCTACAAATGTTATTCTACATAAAGAGATATAAAAAAATCGTGCTTCCACTAATGTTCTTAATGAAAATCCAATTTCATCATTTCATAAGATACAATTCCTCAGTGAGTTAAGCAAAACCAACTCCACTCGAAACCAGCTAAAATTTTAGCGTTCCCATCTTAATGCTACCTTTTTATGACAGCTATTTGAATTTTAAATTGGGATAGTTTTGACAATACAGGCACATACTAGAAAAGGTTGAAATTTTCAAGGTTGTAAAACATTTTGCTTTTCTCATCAATAGTTATCCACTCCAGCTATTACGAATAATTTGATTGATTTCACATTTGTATTTTCCATCTTACATTCCAATTCATAACCTAAAGGGATACAAAGTTAAAACCTATAAATGTAATTGAATCAGTTTTGTTACTAGAATCCCAAATATAATGGCACTAAACATGAATGGTACTAGTTGAACGATGTTTTCAAACTTGGTTGGACTTGCAGGTCTTATGAGTCGGTCTGTCAAAAATTGTTCAAAATGATCAATTCAAAATGAAAAACATATTAGCTTCTGATATTCAAGCACCCAGCAATGAAAATACAGAATAGAAGTACCAGATGTAGTTCTAGACAAAAACATATTGTGTGAATTGATGTACATAAATAATCTTAACTCAAAGAAAGGCATTTTAAGTTACTGTAGACTCAATGACATTTGAGGCCATATGTGTCTTCATTTGTAATGGCTACAATACCATGTGTCAATTAGGCATTATGTGTGTAGAGGATGCAATTGAAGTAGCAATTTCATTTACATCTGCTGCACAAACAAATGATTAAAGGTTCAATAGAAAGCAAATGCCTAGTCCCAACAAGGGGATCAATTTACAATAGAGTTCCTACAATACAGAATGCGAGATCAGATAAAGAACAACGTTTTGAGTTTTGTAGAGGGTCGGCTGTTTTCAGTTTTTTCATAGTTCCACAGAGTTTTCTGACGGGGGGACATGGGATGGGTTTCAGGTACAGGGGACCAAGGGCTTAAGTTTGAGGACAGCGGGGGATGGTAAGGGGACGGTGGCGGTGTGATGACACTGAAATACATATAGTACTTGAAAACTAGTTATAAAAAGATGTATAAATTCAAGTGAACATGGCATCACTCCTCTTCTTGCTCCTCCTCAACCCTTTTGCTCTTCATTCTCACTCTTACACCTTACACTCTCACACTCACACTATTACTTCTTGTTGATTTGCTTTTAGTGAATTGAAATAAGGATAGAAGCCAGTTTTATAGAGTTTGTGAGGTTTGGGTGGGGTCCACAGACCATTAAATGAAAAACTGGTAGAAATGGCACCGGAGGAGCGGGGGGAACCCTTTTGCTCTTCATTCTCACTCTTTCACCTCACACTCACACTATTAGCTTCTTGTTGATTTGCTTTTTGTGAATTGAAATGAGGATAGAAGCCAGTTTTATAGAGTTTGTGAGGTTTGGGTGAGGTCCACAGACCATTAAATGAAAAACTGGTAGAAATGGCACCGGAGGAAGGGGGTGGACGGGGCGGCAAGGGTGGGTGGTCCCCGTGGAACACTGGTTTTCTTTGCAAAACACAGTAAATGAAACAAGGATATATATTGGATCATGAGGTTTGTCTTGAATCACCATACATTGAAAGTTGCCGGTACAAATGGCATGGCATTTCGAATATTGCATGGAAGATGGAAGTAATCTGTAAAGTGTAAACAGATGAAGCATAACTGGATGCCAAATAGTCAAATCATGAGGGCAAGCTATAGAAGGAAGTAAATAATAGATTTGCATGAGTTACTTGTTCTTCTAACTTGCAATCCAAGCCAAAATGACAATAACAATAATCATAAAACCCTGGCTCACACTGTTTTGTTCATTACTTATGAAATAGATTCGATTTAATTTGCTGCATCAAGCAGGTTTCCCACCACAAACCCTTGTTTACCTAAAATGGCATACAAAGCATAAATATTTACCTGCCATCTACAATAAACGGAAAAAAAAGTTTTTTATTAAGCTCCCTCGTACATAGGAAACAATGTTTTACATAAGAAACTGAAACAAAAGATGCCAGGTAATCGAAGTTTACATGTTCTCATAGCGTGCAAGCCGCACCCACAAAAAAAATTGGGCTCAAACCACATTACCCTAAAATAAAACTAGCAGAAAAACAACCCGAGGTCTTGAGTTCAAATCCGAAAGGCCTCCAATGCTTTACCAGTAAGCCTGCAAATCCTCCATTCCTGCAGCACCTGCGCCCCCATATCCTCGTAAAACTTGATGGCATTCACATTCCAATCGAGCACGCACCACTCCACCCTACCAAACCCTAACTTGGTCGCCTGATTAGCCACCGCCTTGAGCAAAATGGTGCCCAAACCCCTCCTCCTGTAGGGCTCCCTTACAAAAATGTCTTCTATATAAAACCCCGGCTTCGCCAAAAAAGTTGAATAATTTCTGAAAAAAAGAACAAATCCCACAACAGTCGCGCCGCTCTCCGAAATAAAATACTGCGCATCTGGGTCGTTCACGGGACGATCCAAGCTCAGATTCTTAATAATGTTTTCAAAAAAATTGTAAGGGTTTTCAGAGCTAGAGTTAGGGTTTGTATGGCCTATGGGTTTTGTTGGGTTTATTTCTAGGATAAAGACAGTGGGGCCTTCGAATGGAGGGGCATTGAAAAGCGTGGTTTCGAGGGCTGATTGTGTGGCTTCACACATATGAGTCAGGCGTTCGAACTCGGCCATTTGCTGGATTAGTTTTAGGATGAAGGGGGAATCCTCTTTGATTGTTAGTCTCAAGCATACAGAGGCTTCGTTTGCTTCAATGGCCATGATGATTTTCAGCTTATGTTCGCCTTGACTCTACACCGATGGATAGCCTTCTGAGCCTGGGTTGTGTTGAGTGGAGGGCTTGATGTGTTTTGTGGAACATAACTTCGGGTCTTTTTTGCGAGCTATTAGCATAAACAGCCCAATGTATTAAGTTGCAGAATTTTAAAGTGTTTTTTAATTTGTCTCGTGGATTTTGCAGCAACTCCATGAAAATATTATAAAATAGATATTTTGACATGTAAATAATTATCAAATTTAAGATAAAAGATAAGAGTTTTCTTCGTTATACACTCATGTCATTACACTCCATCATTTTTTACCATTATAAAATACCTCTTTCCATTAATAACAAGAGTTGTGGAGCAGCTATAATCCTTGTCAAGGGTTGCAAGTTCAAAGTGAAATTTGTATGAAGGAAATATAGTTGAGCTTTGATTCTGATAAAAGATGTGAGTGCAACAAGATATTTGGATAGATAGAGTTGCACGTTGACGTTTGTATGTTGTTGCAGAGCTCTAGTTTAGGCAATGGTGGGCAAGGTGATACCCAAGAATAAACTCTTGCATTCATCAAGAATGCATTAGATACAATTAACAAAGATAGTTTATGGTTGAAATAGGTAGTTAATTATTTTGTAGACATTCAAGCAAAGATTAAGCAAACAATGTAATGCATCAAGGTTGATGGCACAAATTATTTATATGTAATGTACCAAAACATGTTGGATATATATCAAGTCTAATATGAATGATGATTAACACTCATTAAACTCCAAAATCTTATTTTTTTGTGAACTTAAGATAGCCTATAAAGCTTAAAAACTTAAGTAAAGATAGCCTATAAAGTTTAAGCCAAACACCTTAAAAGTTTATCTAATCATAAGCAAAAAGTAGGAGCTTAATGGTATTAAGAATTATAGTTCCATTTATCAAGCAATGAACTTTACAAAGTTAGACTACCAAGACACTTGCAACTACAATATTTGACAAAAAAATTCACTTAGTTATGGTTATTGAATGTCCATACTTTGTTCCAACACTATCATGTTTACATAGATTGCAAATCTACAACTATGAAAGATGTTAAATAGTGCACACAATTTCGACATTGTGATTGTAATAATGTTGTGAAAATTTAAGACTGGACATCAAACTTTTCACATTCATGAAGCTTGCAATATCAAATCATTGCTAATATCTTAAAAAAAAATGATCTAACTCTAGAAAGACATGATTAAACAAAAGAAATAAGACTTAGATTAAAGGGTTAGAAAATAACAAAGTAGAAAGTAAAAACAAACTAGAATATTCCTTTAAAATCAACTAGATTATGCTTTAGTCATTGTTTTCTTTTCAAATTGAGGTCTGCGTGTCATATGGACAAATAAACAAGGCACAAATCAAGTCATACATGAAGTTGAGGTCAGAAAATCAAGGTGTAAAACGATAAGTTTGAGATGTTTCATTGTCAATGAAATCAAGTGATCAAGTACCTAAGTCATTATGCATGTTAAGTTTTGCTAAAGATAGTGAAATTATTTAATAACCAATCCTAATTATTTGTTGCTTTCTACATTTTCCCAATACATTTGCATATAATGCAAACATGAAGATTGACAAGTTCATGTTATATTGCTTCATAGTTGGCCTTTCAAAAAAATTGTCAAATAGTTCAAACTTCATATTAAATTGATTCAGAATCAACTTTGCAGCAAACAAGAGATGCCTTTTGTATAATTTCTACTTTTTTTTCTCAATTTATGTGTTAAAGTTGCTCTGTAGCAATGTTGACTAAAAGGAAAATAATGTCCATGACTTGATAGTATTGAGCTTGTTCTTTGCATTCAAGTTCAATAGTGCACCATTTGAAATAACATGGTGATCATTTATAACCTTATAGCAAGTTGCAAGAACTCTTTTAGAAACTCAAACTATAAATTATTAACAAGTTGTTTTAATACTGTGGTGCTTCAAATATTTCCCTCATGTTGTAGTCAATGACAAATATGAAACGACAATTTCCTTTTCACATTAGACCCTAGCAAAGTATTGAAGCATTTTACTCAAGCATTTTATACACGATTTTGAAACATAAAAATGTAAAGCAATACTAACTAGCTGTAAACTAAAACTCAAGCTTGTAATGACAAGGCTCAAATGCTAACCCACATTTACCATGACACTAAGTCTAATTCTAGGCTACTGTTATAATAAGTGAACTAAAATAACAATTGTTCAACGTCACTTACATTAACATTACATAAAATTATACCATCTATAGATACTCAAACACTAATAATGAATTGCATTTTGTAAATATA
Organism: Sequoia sempervirens; assembly: GCA_007258455.2. Classification (NCBI taxonomy): domain Eukaryota; kingdom Viridiplantae; phylum Streptophyta; class Pinopsida; order Cupressales; family Cupressaceae; genus Sequoia; species Sequoia sempervirens. The sequence goes on along the minus strand of VDFB02346948.1, from coordinate 22,705 downwards.
TTGTTAGGTCATACTCCTAGTTTGACCTATAAGACATTAAATGTCATTGTCATGCTCATTCAATAATAAGAATACATTGTGTGCATTTTAAATATTTTAACTAACAATCTTACCACTATTTTTCATACAACAAGCATTTATGTAATGTGCTTCATACATGAAACTATGTGTTTCACATTCAATTTGTAGTGTTTTATGGCATTGCTTACGCATTGCTATTTCCCAAATCTTATATTATTCTCTATATTCTATCATTTTAAGGCATTTAGATCCATATACCATTATTACAAGATTAGATGTAATGTTCCCTACCTTGATTTGCCCTAGAATTTGCCTATTGATCACAAACTGCAACAAATTAGGGATAGTGTTTCATCTTATTAAATAAATATCTTCTTAATTAAGTAATCTTGGATTGGGATCCTACATTCACCACATGAACGCTATATGCAAATATGTATATATATACTTGTTAGGGTTAGACAATTGCATTATATCCATACATTATTAACAAAGAAAACATATTAGAATTGTGGGAGAAGGGACATGATGGGTCCACTTGAAGCCATATGCCAAGCCTAAGAGGGTGTATACCACAAGCCTCCCCCTTAGCGACTTGTATCTTATTTTCCCATCAAGGCGACAACTCTTGAAAGACACATGCCAACTGGAATGGGTGAAGGTCGCAAGCGGGCTCTTTTGGCACTTACCACTTCACCTCAGGCCCATCCTCATTGTGGGATTGGGCAGAGGTCACAAGTGGGATCTTTTAGGTTCTTACCTCTTCACCCCAAGCCCCTCCCACAAGGTGGGTTTCAGACAGTCAAGCATAATTTCTGATTCAATCATATGATATCCTTCTTTCCTATCTTATAAGCAATATATATAGGAAACCAATTATTTGAAGAAAATACACATTTAACATTCCTTTAGTATGCAGGGTCATATTCATATAGATGCGAGATAGTAAATGGCAGAAATACACCTGAATATGGAATGGATTTGTTATACTCTTGTTTAGGTATATATTACTATTATGTTGTGCTAGATCGCACAGGGCCTTGTTGTGCTCTCGTCTCTTCCTCTTTTCCCTAATGAAGGTTTGTTTAGCAATCCATGATGATGCCCTCTGCCTTGAATGGTTCCTCCTTTATATCACAATGGGACTGAGAGACATAACATTTTAGGTTATCTGTTTGCTAAGGGACACAAATCTTTGTTAATGCTTGTAGTTAGGAGTAATTAACTATTAATGGTATCGTTGATCCTCTTCCATTGTCCATCTTCCCTTAGTTACTTCTCTTCATGTGAAAGGAGGTGTCTTATGGTTTGGATGTTTTAACATTATCTAACCAATTAATCATCTTCTTTTCATAAGCATATCCTGTTGATTTTTGTAGCTTGAAAGGTGGGATGTGGATTTGTTTTAAAGCAACTTGAGTTGGATATGATTTAAATCACTTTAAAGCAACTCGAGTTAGATATGCTTTAAAACAATCCGAGTTGGATTTTTAGCAACAGCAAGATTTTTATTCTTTAATAGAATGTTTTCGAGTTTGTGAGGATAAGATAAATCCAAGCATGATTTTATGTGTAATTAAAGCCAAAGAAAGCAAGGAAAGATTCTTTCCTTGCACGCTAAGTAAAGCAACTAGGCTCTATAAATGTAAGATTGCTGTAGCAAACTCATATGGTATTTTCGAAAGAAAAGTTTGCTGTTAGGCTGAATAGAAGATCCAACATTTGTAGGTTTTTCCCCGCATTGGGGTTTCCTGGGTAAATTTGTGTTATTGTCTTTTTGTGATTGACTTATTGTTATTTTTGCTTCCGCTTTTATTAGTTGTTAATTAACCTAGTTGTGTTTATTGTTATAAATTAGATTTCTTTCTATGAATTTATTGAGCAATTAATCTATTGCTGGGTTATAGAAATTAACATGGTATCAGAGCTCTAAACTTTGAATACGAAGCCAAGATTTGTGACACAAATTTAAAGAAAAAAAATCATTAGATTTTTGCCTCCAGTTCTTTTTGTGGCTATGGCAACCAGCGTTCGATACAAGGACAGGCTTGAGGGTGCGTCTAACTTCTTGCAGTGGAAAGTTCAGATTACATCTATTCTTAAGGAGAACAGGCTATGGATCTATGCTAGTACAAAAGTGACACCACCAACAAATGATCTTGTTGCCTTAGATTCACATGAAGTCAAAGAGGCCAAGGCTCAGAGGATTATCTTGGATGGAGTAAGAGATCATTTGATTCCTCATTTATCGGGGAAAGACACCGCCAAGGAGATGTGGGATACGCTCACAAAACTTTATCAGAGCGAATATCAGAGTCGTAAGATGATGCTCAAGGACAAATTGCATAATACCAAGATGTCCAAAGGTGAGAGTGTGACCTCTTACTTTTCCAAGCTGACACAGGTCAGGGATGAGCTTGCTGCTGTTGGAGAGACAATTAATGAAGATGAGTTGATGCGTATAGCCTTGAATGGTTTTTCAAAGCACTGGGAAGTGTTTGTCAAGTGTGTTGTCGACAGAGATCGACTAAATGATTGGGAAAGACTTTGGGATGATTTTGTTCAAGAGGAGATCCATGATGGTGCTCATCGAGGAGATCAGATGAAGAAGGGTCAAGATGAAGAAAATATTGCTCTTGCAAGCAAGGGTAAGAATAAGTCCAATAAAGAGCAATCAAAAGGTTCTTCTTCCAAGAGTGGGAAGAAGAAAGATCTGAGCAAGATTAAATGTTTTTGCTGCCATCAGATGGGTCACTATGCTAGTCAATGTCTGAATAAGAAAAATAAGGACAAGTAGAAGAAGCATTTTGCTGCTACAGTAGAGGTGGATGAGTTTGCATCATGATTTGAGAATGAGTTTTCACTCATTGCCTATCTCTCAAGTTCAATTGCCAACATGATATGGTATATTGACAGTGGGGCTTCTCGCCACATGACAGGAGTCAGAGAATGTTTCACCAAGTTGGAGGAGAAGAAGCTGGATTTCTATATTGAGCTCAGAGACAATGCTAAGTACCATGCAACTGGTATTGGCACCGTCAAGTTTCAGAGGGAGTTTGACAAACCTTTGTTGGTGGAGGATGTGTTGTATGTCCCTAGCAGGACAAAGAATTTAATCTTAGTTTCTGCTTTGGAAGACAAGGGTTACATTGTGACCTTTGAGAGGGGAAAAATCTGTATTCGTCCCAAAGATTCCAAGGTTGCAAAAGTGATTGGAGTCAGGCATGGTAGCTTGTTTCGGTTACAATTTGAGCCAGCACATGCGTTGGTTAGTAGCTGTAAAGGGATAGGAGAATTGTGGCACAGGAGGATGGCTCACCTTCACCATGGAGCACTTAATATTCTTAAGGAAATAGTGACGGGGCTGCCTGAGATAAAAACAAAAAAGCATGAGGTGTGCAAAGGCTGTGCACTTGGGAAATATGCCAAGACCAATTTTCCAAATAGTGACACTAGATCTAAAGGGATTTTGGATCTTGTACACTCAGATGTGTGTGGACCTATGTCAACAACATCCTTGAATGGATATGAGTATTATGTTAGCTTCATTGATGATTTCTCCAGGAAGATGTGGATATATTTCATGAAGAATAAAGATGAAGTCTTTAGTAGGTTCAAAGAGTTTAAGGCTCTCGTGGAGAACCAAACTGGGAAGAAGATCAAGATACTGAGGTCTGATAATGGAGATGAGTATACCTCGAATGCCTTCAAATATTTCTGTGCTTAGGAAGGTATCAAGAAAGAGTTGACAGTTCCGTACAACCCTCAACAGAATGGGGTTGCTGAACAGAAGAACGGGGCTATAGTTGGAGCAGCCAAGGCCATGCTTCATGATCAGGATTTTCCTTGGTTCTTATGGGCAGAAGCTTGCAACACAGTTGTGTATTTGTAGAATAGGAGCCCTCACAAAGTGTTGGGCAAGTTGATTCCAAAAGAGGCGTTCTCTAGTAAGAAACCAGACTTGGGGCACATTCACATCTTTGAATGCCTTGTGTATTGTCACATTCCTGTTGAGAAGAGAACCAAGTTGGAACCTACTGCAGAGAAGGGTGTCCTTGTTGGGTATAATGAAAATTCCAAGGCTTATCGGGTTTACATTCCCGCTCTTAAGAAAATAGTTGTTCGTAGAGATGTAAATTTCGAGGAAGAGAGGGCTCTTCAGAAATCTAGCAACTTGATGAATGAGGGGGAGCAATCAACCACAGTTGAGGAAACACAATTTCCTCAAACTTCAATCACGCAAGCTGGAGAGCAGAGCGAGCAGGCTGAGCAGGGTGATCAGAAGGAGGAATCAATAATTCCTCAACCTCAGATTCCTATTACAGAAAAGAGGAGAAACATGACAGCTGAACAGACACTAAGAGAGGCTCAAGAATATGTAGGTGATCCTCAAGATTCAGTCAATATACATATACAAATTAATTTTTTAAATATAAATTTAACTCAATATACATTTGAAAATATTTTTAAAAAATATCTAAAATAGTTTAATAAGAAAGTTGCTAGATGAGGCAAGAATCTTGTCATGGACTTGCATGGATGACCCTTTATAGAATACTCAAAACATTAGAAAACAATCATATTAAAGTGAAATTTACATATAATATATTGCAAAGTGATGGCATGTGATTTTAATAATAAACAATACATGCAGTACCTTGTTATTACGCCGAAGGCGTTTCCTATTTGAAGAGAGCAGGCTAACTTTGGTCATCGATGGTTTAGGTTGGCCTGGAGACGATGGAAATGTTGAGCGTCGTTGGATGTTAAAGCAGCGAATACATCCTGTTTTCCTTCTTTACGTGGATTTTTATGCCAAAGGTGTTACCTTATGTGAAGTTTACTGAGCTATGTTCTGCGATCAACGGCTGATGTCTGTTTCTATGCATTATAAGACAATTGAATTCATCTGAGCGGTTGAATTTTCAATGAGTTTTTTTCTTGTTCACTATTTTTTGGTATATGGATGACATTCAATATATATACTTTGCTGGACTTCCAAAACCCAAACAAACTATTTAGCAGGAGGGATTCTGGGCGAGGAGAATCGGCGCCCATATTTTCTGCTAATTTGATGGAAACAAAATCGATGGATAGGCCGGGGGTGTAAACTGCCTCTCATTTTCGCCTCTGATCTTCTTGGTTGCAGGATAGTTACTTAAGGTTCAATGGGTTTCGTCACTAAATATAGGCGCTATAATTGTGTTAGACACAACTAGTGGTATAATAGTGAGGACTGCTATTGAATTGGCAGTTGTAGACGTAAACAGAAACACCACCATTCTGAATGCCACTCTCAACATTCATATCGGAGACTCCACACAAGACGGACTCACAGGCGCTTCTGCAGGTAACAACACCACCTCTACCCATTATAAGCATTTCTCTTAAACTTTGTCGATTGTCCTCCCCACCTGTGCCAAAATGGGAGCTTTAGAACAGGGTATCGGCATCCTTCAAAGCTTCATGGTGGGATGATTTTTTTCAGTCTCCCTTCCTGTGCAAAAATGGGAGCTTTGGAACAGGGTATGGACATCCATCAAAGCATAAAGGATAGAGGAATTTCGCCAGATGTTGTAGTTGCAACTGCCCTGGTATTTGACAAGATGCCTCATAGAGATGTGGTCTCGTGGACTGCAATCATTGCAGGATATGCACAAAATGGATTTATTGAAAAGGCTTTAGAAATTTCCAAAAATGCAGTTATCAGGTTTAAAGCCAAATTCTGCAACCTTTGCTAGCACACTCCCTGCCCATGCCAAAATGGGAGCTTTGGAACAGTATAAACATCCATCGAAGCATAAAGGATGCAGGAACTTTGTCAGATATTATAGTCGCAACTGCCCTGCTAGGCATGCATGCTTGCTCACATCCTTCTCAATGGTAAAATTTGGTAAAATTATCAATAATATAGCACCACTCAAAAGCTGTTTACCACTAATAACGTTGGATGCCATAGAAATTGAGACGATATTTTTAGATAATATAGTTGGAAATGCTCTGGTAGACATGCTTGCAAAATGTGGAAGCATAAGCACGTGAACTGTTTGACAAAATGCCTCAAAGAGAGGTTATCGTATGGAATGCAATGATTGCAGGATATGCAAAAAAAGGGAATTTTTTTTTTTAAAGATTTAGAAACTTTCAAGCAAATGCAATTGGAGGTGTAAAGACAGACTCCACAACTTTTGTTAGCATCCTCCCTGCCTGTGCCAGAACACGATAAGTAGAAATTAGGACGATTTTTTTTCAGATATTATAGTTGGAAATGCTCTGGTAGACATGCATGCAAAATGTGGAAACATAGAAAAAGCACGTGAACTGTTTGACAAAATGCCTTATCGCATGGAATGCAATGATTGCAGGTATTAAAAAATGATTTAAAAAAAAATTTAGAAACTTTCAAGCAAATGCAACTGGAAGTGTAAAGCCAGACTCCAAAACTCTTTTCAGCATTCTCCTGCCTGTCCCAAAATAGGAGCATTAGAACAGGGTATGGACATCCATCAAAGCATAAAGAATAGAGGAATATTATCAGATGTTACAGTTGTAACTGTCCTTGTGGACATGTAAGCAAAATGTGGAAGCATAGAAAAGGCATGTGAACAGTTTGACAAAATGCCCCAAAGATATGTCATCTCATGGAATACAATGATTGCAGGATATGCACAACATGGATTTTGCAAGGATGCTCTCAAAAATTTTGTTAATGAAGCACTTTGGAACATATCTTGACATTGCCCTTGCCATTGCAAATATCTCAAATCTAAATTCTCTAGACTTGGATATAAATTTCTTTCATGGGACCATTCTTCCTCAGCTTACATAGTGCTCACAACTTGCCTCTCTTGTTCTCTTTGACAATAATTTCATAGGAAGCATTCCTTCAAGCTTGGGGAAATTATCTGGTCTAGAGTATTTGGACTTGGACAACAATTATTTGAAAGGTAGCATTACCTCACACCATCATTAACTGCACCAGTTTATTAGTTGTAATTTTATCTGTCAACAATCTTACATGTAAACTTCCTTCCACTCTTGGAAATTTGGTTAATTTGTAGTATCTCCTTGCTTATAAAAAATATTTCACTAGTAGCATATCTCGTTCCCTAGATAAATCATTGGTTTAAATGTCTTAGATCTAAGTGCTTGAGAGAGTGTGCTAATGCCATTAATTCAATTGATATCAAATTAACATATGATACTCGTTGTGATATAAATGAATATACAATATCTCAAAATCAAATTTCATTAAGGTGCATTCATATCGATTAGAGGTATTACTATATGTTATTACTTGAATAACTTTATATAATGTGCTCTCCATATTTTTCTTCTACTCTAAAATTGACCTCATGTACTGCACAAATGTACCCAAACAATGGTAAAAAAAAACATTTTTTCCAAATTGACCTTCCACACCTCTTCGGCGTACCCATTGCACACCAAGGTGCAATTGCTAGTATATATTAACATCTACAATAAACAAAAAGGAGGCCTTTGTAAGGCTTTTTATCAACTTCACTTTTACATAAGAAACATAAAAAAAATATCAGATAATTGAAATTTACTTGTTCTCATATCATGTAAGCCCTAGTCACAAAAAAAGTTGGTGTTCAACAAATCAAAGAGTAGTTTTATAGTTTATAAAAAAAAGTAGTTTTTTTCTTTTAATTTTAATAACTAATTTCCTTTCAACTAGCTATTGAAAACTTTTATTCATCTAATGAAATTCAACAAATCAAAGAGTAGTTTTATAGTTTATAAAAAAAAATAGTTTTTTTCTTTTAATTTTAATAACTAATTTCCTTTCAACTAGCTATTGAAAACTTTTATTCATCTACTCAAATATCCATTTAGCAAAAAAAGAAAAACCCGAGGGCTTGAGTTCAAATCCCAAAGGTCTCCAATGCTTTACCAGTAAGCCTGCAAATCCTCCATTCCTGCAGCACCTGCGCCCCCATATCCTCGTAAAACTTGATGGCATTCAAATTCCAGTCCAGCACGCACCACTCCACCCTACCAAACCCTAACTTCGTCGCCTGACTGGCCACCGCCTTGAGAAAAATGGTTCCCAAACCCCTCCTCCTATAGGGCTCCCTCACAAAGAGGTCTTCTATATATAAAACCCCGGCTTCGTCAAAAAGGTTGAATAATTTCTGAAAAAAAGAACAAATCCCATTATGGTCGCGCCGCTCTCCGAAATGAAATACTGCGCATCTGGGTCACTCACGGGAGGGTCCAAGCTTAGATTCTGAACAATGTTTTCAAAAGAAACATTAGGGGTTTCAGAGCTAGGGTTAGGATTTGTAGGACTTTTGGGAATTGTTGGGTTCATTTCTAGGATAAAGACAGTGGGGCCTTCGAATGGAGGGGCATTGAAGAGTGTGGATTCGACGCCTGATTGTGTTGCTTGACACATATGAGTCAGGTGTTCGAACTCGGCCAGTTGTTGGATTAGTTTTAGGATGAAAGGGGAATCCTCTTTGATGGCTAGTCTCATGCATATAGAGGCTTCGTTTCCCTCGATAGCCATGAAGATTTTAAGTTTATGTTTGCCTTAGACTCTACACCGATGGCTAACCTTCCGAGCCTGTGTTGTGTTGCGTTGAGGGCTTGATATGTTTTCTAGAATACAACTTCTGATTCATTGCATAAAACAACCCAATGTATAAAGTTGTGATTTTCCTTGAAATAGTTCAACACGTGTTGTTGAAATTTTTTAAAAGTTTTTAGTGGGGAAACTTTCTATTCATTTTTTTTTCTGTGCAGTTCCGTGTTGAACTGCTATTCTATTTTTTTTAATTGGAATAAGCATTAAAAAAAATACATCTGTAGACATCTAAATTTGGACACTTAATTTATCCAAATTCATCCCCTTTCGTCTTATTTTCGTTAATTAAGTAATACTACTATTATTTAATTAATATCTTTAATTCTGCCAAATCCCTAAGGTATTTAATCAATAATACCTTATCTCTTTAATCCTCCTTCCATCAATTGAATTAAATAAATATTCCATTTATTTAATTCCCTTCATGTCACATCCTCCATCATTTTTATCTTATCCTAATCCATCTTCTAATCTCATCATTAGGATGTGCACATGCCTAATCCTTGATTAGGATGTGTCACATCCTCCAACTTTTGCAAGTTGGCCTCTAACCTCTCTTAGCCACCTAACCCTCCTCTAATCCTTCATTACTCTTCTCCATGTGATCTTTGACTTGTCACATCAAGTCACATGTGAAATCTAACCCTCTTCTAATCTTCATTAATTAATCTAATCAAGTACTTGCACAATCCTAATCACTTAATTGAGTCAACCCTATTAAAGGCTTTCTCCTTTTGGGCAAGGCATCTCCCTTCCCCATGTGAATTTTTAATTCACCTTTTAATCCCCCAATGCACCCAAAATAAATTTTTAATTCATTCACTTCTTCCCACATGTCCTCTATTTATTCTTTATTCTTTCCCATCTCCCCATGAGAATATTTGAGGAATTTTTAATTCCTCACATGTCCTCTCACCCACATGGGACAAGGACATCCTTTATGAGGATATCTTGGCCAAATCCCAAGTTACTTTGTACCCCCCTCCATGTCATGTACTTCTCTTACACCTCATGTCCACCTCATCCTTCTTAAGCCTCTCCCCTTGCCACATGTCAAGATGTGAGGGCTTGTGACTTCTCAACTCACCTTAGCCCTACATCTTGATATTTGGTGGCTCAATCTTGGCCATCCATCTCCTTTAAGAATTCTCAAAATTCCTATAAATACCCCCTCTTTTCTCTCATTTTGGAGAGATCATTTTGCTAGCCAAACTCTTGCAATTTTATTTCTCAATCTACACTTAGCCATTTTCATGTTTTCATCCACTTGCACTCATCCTCACAACATCATTTAGCTTGCATCTTGTGCCATCCAAGGAGCATACACATCAAAGATCGAAGGGCCAACCAAAGGATCGATTTGAGACAAGGTATAAGGTTCCATTTGTTGCTTTTATCTTGTGTTGTTTCCAACTTAGGCTAATCTTGAGGTGTAGGTTGTTTTGGTGTTTATTTGCACTCTTTAGTTTGCTGCTCATTTTCTAACACTCATATTCGACCTATCACAACATCAAAGGAACAACTAAGCTATTAGAAAACAGCAACAGAACAATCTGAAAGTGAACAGGCTGTAATATAACAACATCAATGCATAGCAACAAAATGTTGCCTAGATAAGTTAAGAGCAGTCCCACACCATAAAAAAATACCATAGAGGAACAGGTAAAAGCTGTCATAGAACAGCAACAATACAGTCTAAAAGAGGACAACAACAAGGTTGTCATATAACAGCATCGACACAGAGCAACAAAATGTTGCCAAGATCAACTCGGAGCAGCCTTGCACAAGCCTACAAAGAGTACACTACATAGTATCCACCAGTAGCCACAGAGTGTTGTAGAAGAAACCTGGAGTCCATTGACATTCTTTCCATAGCATGTCTAATCCAAAACTAGTTATTGTCCATTGATGTAGTGTGCAACAGCATCCCCCCTTCTCCCTTCAAAGCTTTTTCATAGAGCCAACTACTTGGAATCTTTTCAGTCAAGATGACTTGGTGGAAAGTAACTGCCTTTTTCTGTGAAGATTCAAAAATATTAATTCTTGAGATTCATGAGTTTATATGATGCCTGCAAATTAATTGTCAGAAGGGAAAGAGTAGAACAGTCGAAAGAGGGCCAGTGAAAATCTGAGTTGGCTGTCTCAAACAGAGGTCTCTGTTTAGGATACTGCAAAAAAAGTAGGTGAAGACTGTCTCCTCTCAGTCTTAACCCAATAAGTTGTGATAGCCCTCCTCTGCAGACAATCAGGTGTATGATTCCCCTCTGCTATGATATGATTCAGTCAACCAATCAAGGTGCGAATTCCCTCTCCAAATGATCTCAGTAGTCATGTATTTGTTGGGCAGTCCAACATTCCAACTGAAGGTGAGGGAAAAACTGAGATCGTGTAATATTCGAAGATTCTTTATCCACAGTAATTGAATGCAGCTGAAAAATAAGGTTGTGTAAATTCTCATCAAACTTCATAGAAGGCCGAACATTTTGCAGGTTAACTAAATGGATGGCCAAATCTGCACAAACCATATGTAATTCAATCTGAGAGGGGAGAATGGTGTTAGAGAACATAGCAAGACAACGAAATTTCCAGAGAAGTTTGATAATCGCTTGTCCACAGGTGTGGGATCAAATATCAAAGGTAGGAGAAGCACCCAGGACAATTGATTTCCATGTCCAAGGTTGGGGAAATAAGGCAGGCAAAGAGGTGAACAATGTTAAATTTTAATGATCAGATTAATACACAGAAATTAAATTCAAATCAGACACAATAACACAACAGATACCCTGGGAAAACCCTTCTCTTGAGGGAGAAAAACCCAGCAACAAAGATCTCTCTTATATATATAAATAGTGGCAACAATTCTCTTTACAATGAGGCCAATTATAAGGCCAATCTTCAACACCTAACACAAGATGCAATGGCAGATAATAATCTGCAAGTATCTAACTCTGCCTTTGAGTAAACTCACAATCTGTACTTGAAGAAGTTTGCTCTGCCCTTGAATAAATTCGCAATCTGTACTTGAAGAAATTCGCACTTGAAAGAAGGAGAGAATTGAACTTGCTTGAATGATTGAAAGAATAGAAATGACCTTGTATATATATGCAATGAGAGAGAGGTCGCACCTCTTCATGCACAAGGTCGGCCAAGGAGAGAAATATAATTACAAATAAAATATATTAATTACAAGGAAGGTCGGCCCTTATAGAAAATTATATTGTTGCCAAGAGAAGCGCCAATTCACATTATAACACATATAAATAAATAGCCGATAGGCTATATTGATTTATGTCTTCACTCGTGGTTGGAAGGATGAACTCGAAGCTGCAATATCATTAACACTCCCTCTTAGCTAGGGAGAGAACTTCCAGCTGCTCAAGACAAATCATCTCAACATGATGCCCATCACATTGGCTACAACCAGATGTGAAAAAAAGAATAACACCTCAACGTGATATTAGATATCGCCTCAACACGATATCAACCATAATGGCTACAACCATACTATGGTAAGTACAAGTGTTTATCACTTGCATGATGTTGTCACCTCAACATGACTTTCACCATGACTCTCTCAGAGGGTGAAACACAAGTACAACATATGTCATGGAGTCTCACACATGACATCCACCATGACTCAGCTCAGCGGGTGGAAACAAGGGCTTTCACCTCAAATTCCTCCGTCTCAGAGGAAAATGCATTAACAAGGGCTTGCACCTCAAATTCCTCTGTCTCAGAGGAAAATGCATTAACAAGGGATTTCACCTCGAACTTCTCTCATAGAGAAGAACTCAATAAACAAGGCTCACTGATACTGAGACTCTTTCTCAGTCAAGGCTGGATTCTCCACCATACCAAGCTTATCTTGAAAGTACACAACTTTATCTTGGCGAGAGGCTTGGTGAGAATATCTGTCGTCTGCTCATCAGTGCTGATGTACCTCAACTGTACAGCCTTTCGCAATACCATATCTCTCATGTAGTGGTACTTGATTTCAACGTGCTTGGTTCTGTCATGGAACATAGGATTGACAGAAAGCTTCACACAACTCCGATTATCACAATGAATGATAGTTGGCTCCATTGATTGTCCAAACAATCCTGCAAGGAGCTTACGAAGCCACACTGCTTCCCGAGTTGCCATACAAGCTACAATATACTCTGCCTCTACTGTACTTAATGCTACAGATGACTGCTTCCTGCTACACCAGGAAATCATAACTGAACCCAAACTAAAGCAACATCCAGAGGTGCTCTTCCAGTCAGCAACACAACCATCTTCTTTAGGTTCAGTAGGCTCCCTTTGAATCTTTAAGTGCTTGCTTCTGACCTCATCGTCCAAGATTGCCTGCAATGCTTGCCTTAGATAAATGTTTTCCAGTGCACACCTCTGGTACTGTAGAGAGTTCAAGGTAGACCTCCTCGACCTCATAGCAGATCACTCTATTCTGAATAGGTTTGCAGAGCTACCAATATCAAATCCAGATGACAGTCTTTGAACAATTATGATCTCAGCAGCTGAAGGGATCCTCTAAGGATTTAGCACCTAGCCTTGCAATACAATAATCTTCACTTCTTTTCAGTGAGTTACAAAACTCCCTCTTGATCCCTACTTCAGAGATTGCAAAGAAGACTTCTGGAAGTGAACTTCCTCTAACCACCAGCTTAGTTCCATGGCTGCAAGTTGTGACTTCACGCTTGATCATTTCTTTGGTTGGCATGACTTCCTCATAAGATGCCTCAAGCTTTTCATGGCTAAGCAATCTCTCATCACCTTCCTGCTTCTAGCTGTTCACAAAGCATTTTAGAGAGAGATTACTAACAGTTTACAACTATCCAAAGAAATATTAAGACTAGAATCATACAAGGTTTACTATCTCAGGTTATAGCATGAACACATAAGAATTTATGAATAATATTAAAACATGAATAAATAAATCAGCCTAAAGAGAAATATATCAAAAGATCATAATGAAGGGATAAAAAAAACTTATCTTTATATATTTTTGATATAACTCTTTCTTCCATCTTTTACTCCTCTCGAGAGTGCCAAACTCAACAAAAAAAAAAAAAAAATCTGCACAACTACAGATTTCTTGAATGCATTATGCGGTTAGCATGTAGAACCAACTCTCTCCAAGAGTTCAAGGCTCTATCACAGATCATGCATTAGAGAATGATATCGATGTGACCAATCACCATCAAACTTTCAATTCTCTTTTTATTTCAGAGTCACACTCAGAAATCTTCACAACCAACATGAAAAGACTAGCAATAAATGAAGTCTTCAAAGGATCTTACACTAGTAAACATAATTCAAGAGAAACCACTATCTCTGTTTACTAATTACAAGATCCAAATAAAAGATATAACTTAACAAACAAAGAATACTTATCTCTCTAAATATTCTAATGGATGCAAGATACACTGCTCTTGAGCACAGATCAACACACAACCTTCACAGCTTGAACACAGGCCCATGACTTAGAATAGAAATTCCCTAGAATCCTTCTGAGGAGAGAACTTATTTATATCCGCAAATGAAGCATGCTGATTAGGCCTAGTTGGACAATCCTTTGCATAGTGACCAAACTCGTCACAACGAAAGCATTGGACTTGGGAGAGGTCCCACTTCTTCTTGAATGCGGGAGCACCATCTGACCCTTTATCTCTATTCCTCTTGAAGTATCTTTTCTTTCCTCTTTTTCCTTTCTTCTCTAATGATTGAGCGGAAAGAACATGAATATCTTCATTTGTAGATCTTCGACCAATACCTCTCACAGCCAACCTCGACTCCTCTTGAATACAGTCTGCCCTCAATTGATCAAGCTTGGGAAGTTTCGATCTCGCACTGATTCCTTGAATGTAAGACTCCCAAGATGAAGGAAGACCATTAAGAGCTAGCATGGTCAAATCCTTGTCATCAACAATATGACCAATGGTAGAGAGCTGATCTCTTAATTTAGAAATTTTCATGAAGTAGGTGATGACAAATTCTCCTTCTGCCATCTTAACATGATGAAGTTGTTGCTTCAAGGCAAGTGCCCGGCTGGTGTTGTTGATTTCATACATTTCCTCCAAAGTTTTGAACATATGCCTTGCTGTCTTGAACTTGGAGACAATCGACACAATATGGTCTTTGACGGAATCAACCAACAACTTCTTCACCTTTATGTCTTTCTTCCTCCATTGCAGCTTCTCTTCTTCCTCTTTAGGTTTGGGAACTTTGGTCTCCACAAACTCTGCCAAATCATTCTCCTCCAATGTGAGCATGATTCTAAACCTCCATGATGTAAAGTTGGAAGCTCCCTTGAGTCTATCTTCGATCTTCAATCTGATCACCATCTTGATTGATGTAGAGATAGACAAAGAATTAAGACGAAAAGAAAAGAGTATCACTGTAAATCTGATCACGATCTTCTCAAACCCGCTCTGATACCATGTTAAATTTTAATGATCAGATTAATACACAGAAATTAAATTCAAATCAGATACAATAACACAGCAGATACCCTGGGAAAACCCTCCTCTTGAGGGAGAAAAACCCAACAACAAAGATCTCTCTTATATATATAAATAGTGGCAACAATTCTCTTTACAATGAGGCCAATTATAAGGCCAATCTTCAGCACCTAACACAAGATGCAATGGCAGATAATAATCTGCAAGTATCTAACTCTGCCTTTGAGTAAACTCACAATCTGTACTTGAAGAAGTTCGCTCTACCCTTGAATAAATTTGTAATCTGTACTTGAAGAAATTTAAACTTGAAAGGAGAGAATTGAACTTGCTTGAATGATTGAAAGAATAGAAATGACCTTGTATATATATGCAATGAGAGAGAGGTCACACCTCTTCATGCACAAGGTCGGCCAAGGAGAGAAATATAACTACAAATAAAATATATTAATTACAAGGAAGGTCGGCCCTTATAGAAAATTATATTGTTGCCAAGAGAAGCGCCAATTCACATTATAACACATATAAATAAATAGCCGATAGGCTATATTGATTTATGTCTTCACTCGTGGCTGGAAGGATGAACCCGAAGCTGCAATATCATTAAAAAATAATAGGAGCCATAAGTTATGAGCATGAGTGCAGTACTAGAAAGCATGTTTTATAGATTCTATTTTAGCTCAAAAAAGACAAGTGGGTCTAGAGTAAGCAAATTTAAGGTAGTTGTCGATAGGCAGTTTAACATGAAGTAGTTTCCATGCAAGGAGATGAGGTTGGGTATCAGCTTTAGACTTCCAAATTTGATGACTGAGTTTATTCCACTTGGACGAAGGAAGGAGCAATGCCATTTCTTATTGAGATGGGGTGTGATGGTGATAGAAGGAAGGAGTTGCTTATAAGTGGCTCAAAGGGGGGAACAATGAATGTTGAGTATTAGGCCATCGCCAATCATTCATAAAGTTAGCATGACAATCCAAGGATAGCATATTACAAAGTTTTGGAGTAACTAGCTATTAGATTTCAAAAATTGGTTGTTTATCACATGCAAAAAGGTGGAACTGGGTTTTAAAAGAAGGCCATGATTTCCATTGAAAGGTGGAAGGGTCCCATAAGTCATGAAACACTTGAACACCTTTTTAAAAAAGGCATGTACCTTTAAATCTATTCATGATACCTAAAGGATAGCTATTTTCTTGCACCAGTCGATTCCACCAAATAGAGGAGTAAGGAAAACTTAGCCCATGGTTGAAGGATTGATCAAACCATATCAATTTTGTTGAAGTGGTCTACCATGCTTTCCAAATAGAATTGAAGGGAGTAGATCCATGAGTTTTGAAGAATTTGGCTAAAAGAATCTTATCTTTCCAACTGACAGAATGCCAAGCTAAATCAATTTGGATGCGGAATTTCACCAATTCTTTCCAAGGAGCGTTCCCCTCCAAGGCTTTGGTTATCCATTTAGTTAAGCAAATTCCTTGTGTATATGGATCAATGATTCCCAATCCTCCTTTGCCTTTTGGTTGAATATAGTGTTACCATGATGAAACAGGCAATCCTTTTTTATTGTTTCCACATTTGGCCCATAAAAAACTCCTAGATCAGCCGAGTTAATTGATTATATCAAGTTTTGGAAGGCAACCAACATGAGGATATATAAACGTGACTAGCAAGCAAGATTTTGTTTGCCACTTGGATACTACCGGCCATAGATAGAAATCTATTGGTCCAGTTGAAGAATTTGACCTTGATCTTGTTCAAAAGCCAAGTCCATGTGTTTTAGAGAGATTCTAATCCCAAAAGGGGTGCCCATATATCTAGTGATTGTTCCATGTTTTATTTCTTTCCATTCAGAGGGAATCCAAGTTGGGCAAAGATTAAGATGAGACATAATAAATTATGTCTTGTGCATAGCCAATTTGGAAATGAAAATGGAACAAAACACCTCTAGAATATCCAAGGTATTGGTCACCTCATCAACATTGTTTTGGACAAACAACATGTTGTCATCAATAAAGTGTGAGTTGAGGGTAGTGGCATTATTAGGCAAGGAGATATTGTGGATAAGATGATTGGCCTTCACATGATAGAATAAATAACCAAGAGCATCAGCTGCAAGAACATAAAGGAAAGGTGCAAAGGGGTAGCCTTGGTAGATAGATCTTTGAAGTAGGAGTTGAGAAGAAAGAGTGCCATTATCAATTATTCTAGCATTAGCATCTATGAAGAGCATTTTGATGTGATCACAAATTTTAGGACGGAATCCCAACCAATGCATCATGTGAGGAATGAAGGGCTAGCAAGTGTGATCATTGGCTTTGTCAAAGTCTAGCTTAACAATAAGAGCATCTTGAGCAGTTTTTTGAGCCCATTCAATTGTTTCCCAAGCCAACACAATATTGTCAAGGATAAATCTTCCTCCTAAGAACCACGTTTGCTCAGATAACACTATCATTTGGGTGATGGGCTTAATTCTTTTGGCCAAAGATTTAGCTATAATTTTGTAGTGTTAGTGTTTTATAGCTGCAGGAGGTATTCCCTAAGCTAAATTAAAGGTAGGTCAGCATTTCCTTTTGTTAAACAAAATATTATATTCAACTAGAAGGTCGGCTCTAGAGGAGAGCACCTAGTTTGGTATATAAAGGAGAAGATGTCTCCTCATTTTATCATCAATTAATTCCATTCCAATTTGAACTCTTCAGCAGCAGGTTCGCCTTCTAAGCAACATATTCACTTCAAGGAGAAGTGGCATTATTTGTGTCTTCAAGATTTGCTTCAAGGAGAATTGTTATTATTCATTGTATTAGACTCTGCCTTTTCTAGGGCCTGATTTTGTGTGCAATTTCTGCACTTATTCTTTTGATTTATAAGATAATATTTTGTTGGGTTTTTCTCCCTCAAGCAGGAGGGTTTTCCTAGGGTAAAACACTGTGTTCATTGTTCTATGTGTTGAGTTTTCTGCTTATTGCATTTCTGATTCTAAAACTAACATGGTATCAGAGCGGGTTTAGAAAAGATCTGATCAGAAGAATTGAATATGTTTTGATTTGGGATCTCTCAGAACATAAACTCTTGGGATTTGTAGCCATGGAAGGAGGAAACCCCGACCATGGCATTTGAATATATCTTTGAACATTGTTCGTAAACAGAGCAATAGAGAATCAAGCTTCAGAATATTGGAGACTAAGTTTGTTGGTGTTGGGAGTTTTTTATTGAGGTCGTTGATACCTTTATTGCTACACAAGTCTCCTCCTTTATCAGGAGCGAATAAAAGAGTTTGCATAATATTGGCCAAGTGGTATGAGATATTCTGGTATATGGATTGATGCTAAATACTGGCCAACTCATTGTTACGGGAGCATTATTTATGCTGATCGATATTATCTATTGGTGTTGGAGTCGTGTGAGTTTTGTGTGGTCAAGGCATTTGCAGAGGATTAGGATTATTATAGACAATTCAGAACACTCATTCCTTCCTATTAGCACTACTTGGATGATATCTTGCTTATGCAAATCGACTAATTAAGATTCGTGTTCATTATTGGGTACTCTTGCTCGATTGTTGAAGGCATTTGGTGTTGGGTGTCTGTAATATTGTGATAACAAAATTTGTGAATATCATCGATCTTCTTTCTCATTCGATTGGTGTTAGTGCTGTGGATGTGTGTGAGATTTTTGTGGATACTGTTATTGGTAGTATATGTTGGGCGGGTCATTTGAAGGTTTCGAGCATCCTATCTAAGAAGATATTGAGCTGAAATGGTCACAATTATATTGTTGGTATCAAAATATATGTCATGTTGCCAGAACATGAACGAAGTGGATAAGAGATTCATTAACAAGTATCAAACTGAACATATAAAGGCAGTAGAATCATGAGTTTGAGCCCTCTTCATACATTCTCCGGCAGATATCTTTCATTCACGGAAGTCAATATTGTCGGCTGAGAACTATATACACCTAAAAATGGTCACATCACATAGTCTGGTAATTAATTAAATATTTTAAATATTTAATTAAATGTCGGAGTTCAATCTGCGTATAAATAAATTTAAATAATTTATTTATATTTGTTCATTTTTTTTTCATTTCGATTAAATAAATAAGTTTATTTAATCACTTTTCTTATTCATTTCTTAATTAATTAAATAAAACATTACGATTTATTTATATTAATTATCATTTAATCTTGGCTTGGATATTTTATTCAAATAAAGATTAAATATTTCAAATTCTTCTAAAGTCCATTCACAATTAAATATTCTAAAATATTTAATTAAATTCCTCTAAAGTCCATTCACAATTAAATATTCTAAAATATTTAATTAAATTCCTCTAATGTCCATTCACAATTAAATATTCTAAAATATTTAATTAAATTCCTCTAATATCCATTCATAATTAAATATTTTAAATATTTAATTAAAATTTTCTAAAAGTCCATTTGCAATTAAATATTCTAAAATATTTAATTGAGTCTTCTATAGTTCTAAAATTAAATATTTCAAAAATATTTAATTTCCTCAAAATTCACATGAAATTAAATAAATTTATTTATTTAATTAATATGGGGATTATCTTCAACAACCGTGAAACAAACTTCCAAAACAGAAAAATTAATTTCTCTATTCCTGTGCAAGCTTGTTCCCGTGGGTTGAAGACAAGGCTCCATTCTTCTCTCCAACCTCCCAACATTCTCCATCTTCCTCTCAACCTCTCCATCTCTCACCATTCAAATCTACCAGAAAATCTCACAGCCATTGATCTTTGCCAGCCAGGATTTTGCCTGCAAAAAGCTATAAAAGGACTGTCGGGTCTTTGAAATCATGGAGAAGCTTTCATACAGAAAAACTATAGCCAATTTGCAATAGCATAGCCTTCTAGTATTCACAACATTCTAGTATTATAGCATAGCATAAAATCATTCCATATCATGGCCTATTCACCTCATATCATAGCATCCATAATTCACAACCCTTGTGTATAATCTACAACCCTGTGCATATTCGTATCAACATTTTCACTCCACTAGCATATAGAATAGAAAAGCACTTTCCTTTGCATACTCATTCTACAGGTTGCCATTCGAAGAAGCTTTGCTTACACAATCTGAGAGCAGCAGCTTCAAACAAATCCCTGGAGATAGAGGAAGATCGAACAGCTCTGAAGAAGCTCTGTTTGTTTCCTTTGAATTCAATTTATTTAGTTTTCTTCAGTTTAATGTTTCATTTTGTGTGATTTGTTTATTTATTTTGATACATGTCTTGCTATCACACATTTTTGGCGCCCACCGTGGGGCACTTTCCCCTATTTTAACATCTTTTTACAGGACTTTCATGATAGGTTACGGCCAAAAACAACGGATTAGCACATAAAACATGCTTCAGCATAGTTTACACCCAGTTCAGCGCCCGTAATCCATCCTGCAACACTCGTCATCCATCCTTCAGCGCCCGTGATCCATCTTGCAGTGCCCGTAATCCATCCTTCAACGCCCGTGATCCATTCTGCAGTGCCCATCATCCATCTTGCAGCGCCCGTGATCCATCCTGCAACGCCCATAATTCATCTTGCAGCACCCATAATTCATCCTGAAGCGCCCATAATTCATCTTGCAACGCCTGTGATGTTTGTTATAGCGCACTTCTAAAAAGGTTGCGTTTGTAATCTGTAACTTTAAAATAATTTGACTAAATCCGACGCAACCGCGGACAGTAAGGATTTTAATAAGAATTAAGCAATCCTAGGATAGTCACATAATTTAAAATTAAGCAATCCTAGGATAGTCACTTCATTATTTCATTTTGGGACTAAAAATAACTTCATGTTTTTGTGAAGCAACATCTTCACCTAGCATACCAAATTGTCTATTTGGGGCTTAAAATTGAACTTTTGTTTGCTTTGCTTTAAACAGTGATAGGCCTATGCTCTCCCCTTAACTGGGTGATCAAAATGCCAAACTCATCTATTTCATTTTATGCAATTTTAAGTTTTCATAAAACCTTTTAGAGAGCCTGCTCTTGTGGGAAAAAGTACTCACCCAAGAGGAATGACTCAAGTGGGTTCAAGCCAAAGCCAGGCTATTCCACCCCACTATAAAATTTAAAGCAAAATTGGGGAAACCCTCTTTTGACGGTAGTGTGCAAGATAACCATCCCCAAAGCCTTTGTTCTAAAGGTAGGGAGGTCTCTCAAGGGAGTATATCATTTGTCACACCGAACGGAAACCTTTACTACGAACTTAGTGTAGTATCCAACCGAAGTCAGTTTCTGAACGTCATAATAACTACCAAGGATTGTTTGCTCAGGGGATCCGGTATCCACTTTCGTCACTCTAAGTACGCACCTGGAAAAGACAAAAACACGGGCGCCCTTTCGGGGGTGACACGGCTGTGTGAGTCGACGCAGTTTTAAGATGTGGGCTATTGATTACTATGATGACCTACTTGAGAACTAAGAGTGAGTCTATTTGATCTATTTATCATGTGTAAAACCTGTTAAAACAATTTTTGAAAGAAATTTTGGTCATACACTTGATGTTTAGCATAGTACTTAAAACAACTATTCTACAAATTGCTTGATGTGCTTTCAATACATTAATTCAGTAAAGATCATCCAAAATTCACAATTACATTGATTACTCTCATGTTAAGAGATTGGAAATCCACAACCTTTGTTAAGAAATCCATTTTCAAAAGGATCAAAAAGCCAAAGAAACCCCTTAGCTACAAGAAACTATTGAAGAAAAGACGATTCTTGTACCAAAGTCGAAAGGTTTTACTCAAATATAGAACCTTTCTTCATCGATATCATGACTATGTTAGAGGTTTCATTGATGATTATGCTATAGAACCTTTATACTCACAAGCCTTCTTTCAAAGAAGAGCCCTTTCTCAAAGGCATAACCATAGTCAACGTATTCATTTTTGTTATATTCCCCAACCTGCAATTGAATATTCTACTCATCCAAATCAAATTTTGCAATAGAGAACTCAATCACATTAGGCATTTATCACAAATCCATCCTTTTACGAAACTAGGATCAAACTTCATAGAGTGCAAAATCATTTTCACTTCTTGATCTTTTGCTTAAACATTCCTGCCAACAGGATTTTCATCCTTTCAATTAGGGAGCAACACAAGCTAAACGCTAGAAATCTTTTAAGTCATATAATTTTCATTCTATTCTGACTTTCATATCCATCACAAATTGCACTATTTCATTCTTTTGATCAAAAGTGAGTAGAATTTGGAATAAAGCTTATGCCTGTCTTCACGAGATCTCGAAAACATATGGAAAAAGATGAAGGAGAAACCACTACAAGCAAAATGGGTGACCATAATGAGAAAGAAGAGGATACATTTAATGTTGATGAATTAACAGAAGAAAAGCTTCAAGAAGCGGAGCAAGATCCCCAATTCCATACTCTTATGGCAAGGATTTTAGAATGAAACAAAGAAAGATATTTTCTTTCATTAGCTAATCAAGGAGCTAAGTTACCTTACAATTTTGATATAGAAGGGATTAAACAGAATCCTGAAACTCCTCCTACTGACTTTAGTGCCCTTACTCAACAGATAAAAGAATTACAAGGGAAAATAAAGGAGATGCAAGG
>VDFB02346947.1:0-62419 GCA_007258455.2 Sequoia sempervirens | reverse complement strand
TTAATTACCCAGGTACATGAAAATCCATGTATCATCCATAATGATTTCAATAGATTAATTGTTTGCACACACTAGGATCAAATTGATCACTCCTACAGAGCTTATGCCATTAATGCTCACCTACATGGGGAAAAATGGCTATTGCCTTCACATTTCTGGTTTTAAATGTTGGCCATCAATTTCCTAATAAGGTGGTGAATTGAATGGCTTAGATTGAGTCAATCAGGTTAGAATTCCTGATACCATTGCTCACCAATTCCTAGCCAATGACATTCATCCAATGAGGTGCCAACACATCCACCCGCGGGCTCCACCGTTCTCTTTTCCAAGCGTCCAAGGAATCCACGTGTCACAAACCCACTGACCCCACAACTTCAAATTAACTATTGTTTAAGTCCTGTGGGGTTAGTGGGGGACAATGAATATTTAATCTCACCATTGCATCATATCCATTAGATCAAAACCTTGAAGCGTTGAATTCACCATCAAAGACTGGGCCCTACACCAACGTAGGGACACATTTTGAAAGTCTGTGGACCTCTCAACTTTTATTTAGCCATTATTTTAATAGCACGGGGGTGGCGGGGAATGGCCAAGATCAGCTCTAGCAATTGGACGGTGATCCATTATGCACGTGCAAATAACATTAGTTTTAAAAATGGGGCCATGATTAGGCCGATGAGACTTGACCATCAAAAAAAAAGGATTAGGACTTAAATATTTTAGCAAAATATTTGGGTCCAACTTAGGGGAAACTTAAGTCAATAAAGAGCATAATGTGACCTGCGGACCTAGACATAGGGGCCGCTAAAGGCAACATTTTGAAAGGCCAAAGTCATGACTTAAATGATCGGCGATCAACTCCAGCAAGTCAATGCAAAAGCAGAAAGCACAAGGGCTTATGATGGAAAATTTGTAAAATGAAGGTTTCCATGCCAAAACCCTAACCTACCCTTGGACAAAAGGCTCAGAAATCATGATCAGAACATGGACTTGCTCAAGATTTTGCAAAAAAAAATTGGAAGCTCTATCATCATCAACTAGAAAACATCTCACTAAATCATATAAAAAAATATAAAAAAACCAAATCTAATTCACAAAATCTCATTTTAAACCTACATTATTTACATTAATTGCATTGTCATTTACTCATTATTTAAAGGATTGACTACCCCTATCTCTCTTACTTTGAAACTAGCTTCTTGCAATTTTCAACACAACCCTCTCTTGAATAAAAATTAAAAGCAAAGACAACTGAGCTTAAAATTCCACATCAATAACTACACAACCTCGACAAACAAGACTATACAATGTGTGCCTTTCCTAGACCATGCCACACAATGCATCTCGTGCACGAGTCCTAGAGAACCTTTTTCATATCACTCTTCTTACAAATCCATGCCCAGATTTATGATGCTAATCAACAAGTCAATAAAAAAGCAAATGTCCCCACTTCATCAAAAATAAGTAAGTATTTTGTCACTTTCTATATAGAGTTTCTCAACTCTTCTAACTGGAATGATTGAGATTCTCAACACTTCTAACTATAATTTATTGAATTTCTCCATTCTTCTATCTCACTTACTTTGTTTATTCACATTATTTCATTATTTGATTAGAACTAAACCAGTAGATTTTTATTGAGTTTCTACATTCTTCTATCTCACTTACTTTGTTTATTCATATTATTTCATTATTTGATTAGAACTAAACCAGTAGGTTATAAGAAATTACACTAGGGAAGTGTATACATTCCTTGTAAGCAGTTACTACAGTGAACATTCACAAAGCAGCAGTTCTTAGAGTCACCCAAAATAACCATAGGATAGGTTACATGCACCCAACAAATTGCCTCAATAAACCACCACTCTTTAGACATTTTGGATTCTTCCTTTTGTTTTGTATGGCTCAGTGAATGTCCAAATTTCAGGACCAAAATCAGAAGACGTAATGATTGCTTAAATTGTAACAATTGGGTCAACTCTTGAAAATTATAGGAATGGCAGTATCCCTGAAACAAAAGCTCTCAATTCAAGGCATCTTACTTTTTATATCTTTTCATATTTCATTCATTTTCTCTGTGTCCATGGATTTTCCGTAGATTTTGTTTCAGAAGATTTCTTATCTTAACCCCACACTTAAGATATTTACTGAACTGTCAAGCTGTGGGCGAGTAAAAGAGATTGTCAGCAGTGCCATCTGTTAACATATTGTCTGTGTAGAGACATAAAATACGGTCTGTCTTTCTTTATACTAAATTGAGTGAAGACATCCCATGTAACTCAATGTCACAGGCTCTCAAAATTCACATATGGGTCCCCACAATAAGCGCAGGTTAAGATTCCTAAATAGACCAAACAAACAGGAACAGGAAGCCACACTGTAAATTTCTATTCCAAACAAACGTCACTCCAAACTTTATTATTGCATAAAAAGACTATATGTTGCCACGTAATCATAACTCATACAGTATCACAGTTGGCCATCTTATCATCGTCATCCTACCATCATTTCTCTCACTCAAACACACCCTCTCCCTCACTCTTTGTCACTCACACACACATATGTTCTCAATTATCATCATCCATCAAAACCTATTTGTATTCCTTTTTATCATTAATTTCAACAAGTCTTGTACAATACATTAGAATGATATATCACATATTGCATTATTTTTATTATAAATTGTATATATTAAAATTAATAATAAGCTCATCATAAAATATGGTTCTAGGAAAATTCACCACCAACAATTCACTGATGGAAAATTCACCGCTATGGAAAATTAACCGCCAAAACTTCATACAATTAATTTTTGACGTGGTGAGTTGTCATGGTGGTGAATTTTCCCGCAGTGAATTGTTGGGGGTGAATTTTTTGTCGGTGAATTGTTGGTGGTGAATTTTCCGTATACCATAAAATATGTATTGTTGATTAAATTAAGTTGTAATGTAATTTGGGGTGGGGGGTCTAGTTGGATTGGCTAAAGCATCCTGCTCATGAAGTCTAGTCTCCCCCCTTCCCCATAGTAACTAGAGGGTGTGTCGCGTCAACGTCAAAAAAAGTTTACCAAGCGCACTGCACTTTATAAAGAGGGCTACCTGATTCGTGCAGTCTAATAAAAAAGTTGTTATGTAATTTAATTAAAAATAAATATAATTATAAATGCTCTTAAATTTAACTTCTTTGTCAATTTTTGTCAAATCATTTCTAATTTATTTTCATTTTACTTACTTTTTTTAATAATGTAATCTCTTTTAGAATAAAGTTTTGACTCATTGGATATGATTTAATTTAATAATATTAATTTCATGTTTCTAGGAATATAACTCTTACAAATCTCATTTATATTGAATAATGAAAAATTTCTCATTTGTTGATGGGCCTTTGGTCTATTGATGAAGGTGAATGGTTATGAATGAGTCCACCAAGGATCAATTCTTGTTGAGTGCAAGGCTCTGACATCAAAAGGGATGAGGTTGGGATCATGATCTGAATGACTTAGGAAAAATGGATATCCCTCAGTCTTTGGCTCTTAGTTGAAGAGGTTTTAGCCTATGACTTACTTTGTGAAATGAATACCCAGGTTCTATCCTTAACTCTTAGTTGAAGAAGTTTTAGCCTATGACTTGTACGTCCATAATAGATAGCTAAACGATTTTGGATTTGATACAAACCATCTAAAAAAAGTAAAATCCCATTCATTATTCAAATATATAAACATATATAAATAATTTTTAAACGTTTCTCCCAATTTTTACTTCCATTATATCAAAATTTTCAATAACACTAAATTATTTTACATCACATGAAGACCATCTCAATTACTTTCTTAAATAATCATATCCCTTTGTTAGAAAATATAATATCAACTTTTCAAACATTTAGTGTATATCCATATTAATGTTTTTACTAATTAACTTCCATTTTTCACTAATAAGTTTATTCTATTTCATGCTTTCATTTTGTAGTGGAATTAGTTCAATATGTAGAGTAAACAAAATGTGATGAGTTCATTGTCTATATTCAAATTAGTATCAATGTCATATTCATCTTGAAGAAAGTAGCATTGATTTGTTCTAACTAGTTCAATAAAAGTATGAACATGTGCATTATTAATATTATTTTAAAGTGAGTTATAATTTATTATAGAAATAAAATTATCTTTTATTAATAAATTTTATTTATACAATTAATTAAGGTAGTAAATAGAGATTCACATTATAATGTGTGAATCTTTATAATAAAAAGCTTTGTGCACAAAATAATAAATCTATGATATAATATAGACTAAATTTAATAGGTATAAATATAAATATAAATGTAAAACAGCAAGTAATTCAATTATTATTAAGTTTAACAAACAATTAAAATTAAAATTATTATCTTTTTCAAAGATATGGATGTTATCACTCACATAACATGTTCTAGTTTTACAAGAACTAGAGACCCCTTTCTCAACTATAATCATCTTATCAATTTTGATTTTACTCAATTAGGATGTTCTATACTATATCTTTCAAACACGAACTTATTGATAATTGAAAGATGAGATGTATGCATGCTAGTGTATGAGTTTTAACTTTTCTTGTAGTTATTTGTAAATTTCCATTGTTTATATTCAATCTTAACTAAATTTGATCTTGTATGGATATATTCATATGTTTACATTTTTAGTATGTAATCTATCATTGAACTACATTTGTCTTATTTTTATGGAATTATGTCTTTAGAACTACACTTTTGTTCTTATTTTGTGTTGAATTTATATGGTTGGTCAATAATCATTTAAGTTATTGCTCTAAATTGTAAAGATGACTAGGCCTCATACTAATGCATATAACTTATATTAGAATTTTGGTCCCCATTGTTAAATGTCAAATGGAAACCATTATACATTTTGATCTATATTGAGACACTAAATCTACTATAATGCCCCAAGATGACATGCTTAGGACAAAACCTGATAGAATAACTTTTTTTTGAAACAACAACAACAATACCAATAGTGCAACATTGACATGTCATGGCACTTGAATGACAATGTGCACACAAGTGTCACAATGACACAATGCTAGAGACAAAAAGGAACCTCACCATTGAATAAGAAAGGTGGCAACAATGGAAGACTAACCAATCAAGGAATAAATCCACCATGATGAATATATGAGAGATAGAGAGAGGACAAAACCTACAAAATGATCAGTTACTAAACCGTGATCACATTCTCTCACAACACCATATTGTAGTAGGATGAGGGAAACATCAACCTCCATATTTAGCCAAGAACACTAAACAACTCTAAACATAGAGGGAAATATTCACAAGAGGTTTCCTAAACAAGATGCACAACACACCACAAAACAGGGATTTTTTTAGTGGCGAATCTTCATCAATTGGCGAATATTACATATCAGCCAAGTCGAAATTGGCGAATATTACATATCAGCCAAGTCAAAATTGGCGAATAAATTGCACCCAATAGGGTGGCCAAATCACTCAAATTTTATGATTTATCGTTCCAATGCATTTCTATTCGCCATCGATTTATTTTATGAGGTATATTAAAGTAATAATTTCACCACAACAAACTATGCATTTCAAATGGACCAATTAATATTTTTTCCTAGAATCTTAGAAGCATCTATTAAATAACCTACATATTCATCAATACTATTAAAACAACATTGTGTATTAGGACCCATTTCACCAATTAAAATTTACAAATACTTGTTGCTGATGGGTGTTTTAGCACTTTCTCAACATAGATAGTTCATAGGTGCACTACCTCTCTTGAAAGACAATCTCCAACAACAAGTTGCTGAAAATCACCCCAAGGTCTCTCAGGTGTCAGGTCATGACTTGCTTGGAATATCTCAGTTGTTTTAATGTGATCTTGCTAGTAATCACAGGGCAGACTTACGTGAGTTAAGTTGGAGTAGAATTGGTTCTTCCAATGGATTTCTTAAGATGGGAAAGTGATTGCACAATTGTTGTAGGTTCAAATAGTAGTCTAGGATTCCTATTTCAGCTCCATATTTGGCTTTACAATGTGCAATGAACCTTGTTCAAAGTCACTATTAAAAAAAGGAAAAAGAGGCAAGGAAGAGAGGAAGTTCCTAGACCTGAAACTAGCAATGAATAGTGACAATGCAGAACCCTACTATGGACAACCTTCACAAAACTAAGTTCCACCTAACTAGATTGCTTCACAGTCTCATGAAATTAGGTCAAGCTTCTAAGGACTACATATTTTCAACCATTCATTCACCATTAGCATGAATAAAAGACAAAAATTTAGTGCAGCTTTCAATTTATACCCATACTAACTTTACACAGCTATTTACCATCAATAAACAACATAAATTATGGACAAGGAAGGTTGCCAACACACAACATAATTCTTCAATATCAATGCACAACATTAACTAATCTACAAAAGAAAGATAAAACATATAGAACAACAAAATTAATCTACTCAAATTTACTAACTAAGAGAAGAAGAATCATAAAACATGTAAAAGAACTCAAGAATCCACCAAAGTCAATGAATTTCTATTAAAATTTCAGCAACATGTCATTACAACAACTCAACTCTCTCTTGAAAATGAGAGGAGACCCCCTATTTATAGTGTTAAAAAAAAAAATGAATGGCCAAGATTGATTTGCATTGTGTGGCCAAGATTCACTAAAAACTAGGGTTTCACCTACCCCCAAATATATTACAATTTAAAATTGCATCCTTATCATTTAGCTTATTTTGTCCTCTAGTGAGCAACACTGTAGCTCTTTGCCTTCTAGTTGATTTCCTTTTGTTGTAGCTACTTGGTTAGGAACACATCATCAACCACAAGATTTCCTTCACTTTTCTTGATGGTGGCATATTCCACAAACTTTATAATCAATGCCTAGAGCTTGTTCCACTCCAATATATCTGACTAGATCACTTGGAAATTTAATTTTCTTGATTTTCTGGTAATCTTATCCCAGTCTTTGTCACATTTTTGTGTGTTCTTTACTACTTGCTCGGATTGAGCAAAGGCTCATGCAAAAAATCCCATAAAATTGAGCATCAGTGCATCCTTGGTCCTGTTCTCCATTTTCTTGTGGAAGTATGGATTCAATTTCTCCAGGTCCAACTCATTGGCAGGCAAATCAAGATCTATCATCAATCTCAGATATTCTCCATAGTCTGTCCTAATTTCTTTGACCCAATCGAGATCAAGCTCCACTTCATGAAGCACTCACTCCAACACATATTTTTTTTGATCTAGGCTCAGCTTCCATGTCTCCATGAGCCAATGGTCACCCTCTACCAAAG
Source organism: Sequoia sempervirens (assembly GCA_007258455.2). NCBI lineage: Eukaryota > Viridiplantae > Streptophyta > Pinopsida > Cupressales > Cupressaceae > Sequoia > Sequoia sempervirens. The sequence continues at coordinate 55,098 of VDFB02346947.1, read as the reverse complement.
CAAACTCCTTCTCCCAAGATTTATCAGGTATCTTGAGAATAGCCTCAAGTTTGGGATACATAATCTTATATAGCTCAGGGAAGTCAGTGCAAAAATTCTTTAATCCCTCAAGTATCTATTGCACCTCTAAGAACTTGTTGGTTGTCCTAGAAGCATGTCCTATTCCCATGTTTCCATTATAGAGGACATGCCAGAACCAATCCTTTGTGGCCTTCATCCAATTCTTTCTTTTCTTCAACTAGTCAATGTGGTCCTTGGACAGTAGTAGAGGCGGCGTTGATGATGACATGGTAGGGAGCTCTTTGACTGATGGCCATTGTTGGATGTATGTTGTTAAGTTAGCCACCTATGTTTTCAAATCCTCCTTGGAAATCTTATCTTTATGCATCTAGTGTACAATAGTGGCAACGAATCCTTGGAGATGATCAATCTTTTGTTCCCTTTTCATTGTTCCCAAATCGAGGGTGGAGACATTGTAGCTTACCCCTTCTTCTCCCACAACTAGAGTGGTTATCTACACAGCTATGGATCCAGATACATCCATTTTCAACTAAGATCTAACCTTCAACTTCTTCTCTTTATTCGTGCTTATTTGGGCTTAAGCCAAGATTGCCTCCAACCTTGCCCTCATATCCTTTGGGGTCGGGGTTTTCTTTTCCAACTATTTCTCTAGCCCTTCTGGGATATGAGTATGTGGATCATGATGGGCCAAAAAGTGGCGATGTGATGGGTTTTGTAGGGTATGTGGTGGTGACTTTTTTACCCAAAATTGATGAAACGAAAAAGGGTTTTTAAAGGATATTCTCAGCTTTCCACCAATGCAAATTATGCTTTACTTTGAATTTAATAAATTATTATTATTTATTTTCTATTTGAACTATAACTAAAGTCTTAATTGATAGGTTGATTGAAAAACATCTATAGCTTTCAAATTATCACATTTTTTGAATTTAAAACATGCATCACATTCTATGCTTCACATACTATAGGATTAAAAAAAGAAATTAATTTCATGAAGTTTTGACCAAGTTAAGGTGGTTAGAAATACAAGTTTTTTATTTTTAAAAAGTTGTAATAAAAATTCATAATTAATTATTTACTTGGAAAAAAATTACAAAAAATATGCATCACATCGACATGAGTCCTATACTTATATCTAAAATATTATTAAAAATATTATCATTTTTATTGTGGTTAGGGTGGTTAGAGACAACTATTTATTTTTCCCTGAAATTTAACTACTCTGCATTGAAATTTCAATTTTTCACCAAATAGATTTTTTGTTAAATAAACATAGTAGTTTAGAAACTACATTCAATTTCTACAAATTCTATTCTTACATATTTTTGAAATAATATAGATAACTTATTCAAATTTTTCGTCAAGTTGCCTAACTCGATTTTTCTAAAATTTTGCCACTTAAGGGCTTGTTTTTCCATGATGATCCCGCATTACCCATATGAGATTCTCCTTTTGGTAATTCACAATCACCTTCTTCTTCACAAGTGTGTTGGATTTCAATTTCTTTGTTTCCCAGAGCCTCATGTTCCGTCCTTTCTCCCTCTTCTTCATCAAAAGCTCAGATGAATACTATTTCCTTTCTCGGGGATTCAGTATTTGCATGTTCTTTGGGGATTTCCTCCCCTTCGATGTTCTCTTCTTCTTCTTGGTCATGCCCATGTTCTTCATGATGTTCCATTTCTAGGCTCTTTTGGGCTTCAGTCTCTTCCTCGGGTTTATTTTCTTCTTTCTTTTGGGTATGTGTAGGATCATGATGAGCTAAAAAGTGGCGATATGATGGGTATGTGTAAGGTATGTGGATGACGACTTTTTTCTTACCCAAAATTGATGAAATTAAAGGGTTTTTAAAGGAGATTCTTAGCTTTCCACCAATATAAATTATACTTTACTTTGAATTTAATAAATAATTATTATTCATTTTCTATTTGAATTATGACTAAAGTCCTCATTAATAGGCTGATTGAAAAACATCTATAGATTTCAAACGGTATCACATTTTTTGAATCTAAAAATGTGTCACATTCTATTTTTCACATACTATAGGATTAAAAAATAAATTTGAATTTCATGAAGTTTGACCAAGTTAAGGTGGTGGACATACTAGTTTTTATATTTTTAAAAATTGTAATAAAAAATCATAATTAATTATTTACTTGGAAAAAAATACAAAAAATATGCATCACATCGAGACATGAGTCCTCTACTTATATCTAAAATCTTATAAAAAAATATTATCATTTTATTTTGGTTAGGGTGGTCAGACAGATCTTACTTCTTATTTTTTCCCTAAAATTTAAGTGCTATTGAATTGAAATTTCAAAATTTCACCAAATAGATATTTTTTTTTTAATAAACCTAGTAGTTTAGAAACTACATTCAATTTGCTACAGATTCTATTCTTACATATTTTTGAAATAATGTAGATAACTTATTCAAATTTTTACATCAAGTTGTCTAACTCTAATTTTTTTGAATTTTAATGCCACTTAAGGGCCTTTGTTTTCCATGATGATCCTGCACATACCCTTTTCATCTTCTTCATGCTAAGGTGACACCTCCTCATCATGCTTGAGGCATTCTTCTTACTCTTCTAACAGAGGCCTTTCCTTATCATGCTTGGGACTTTTATTTTGTTTCCCAGTTGGTGGTTCGATGTTCTCCTCCATTTCCTCTTCTGTGTTCTTCTCCTTGTCAGAAAGCTACTTCTCCACTTCTTCTCCAACATCCTTTAGTTGCTAGGCCAACTCCTCTTTGAGGTTTGGGTCAAAATTTTCTACAATATATTTGGTACCCAACTTCTCAGTGTCTTCCTCAGATGACTATGTTTCTCCTTCCTCTCCTTCACGCACCACTTTATCGATCACTAGGTGCTGGTACTCAAGGTGCTCATGGTAGTCATCTACCTCTTCTTCCATTTCTTTAGTTGCTTCTCTCTCTTGTGGCTCCAACTCTTCTGATATTTTCATTATTTCTTTCATTTCTAGTGGCTCAGTTGGATGAGGAGGAGTGGGGAGATTTGCAACAAGCTGTGCCAAGGCAACTTGTATGGTCGATTTCATTAATACCCTAGACAACTCCGTTGGGATATTCTGCATGTGGCTAGTGAAGGCCTCCGGGAGTAATAGAACGGGCATTGACATTGTTGCTATAGCCAGTGAATGAGATGTTGATTGATACATGGAGGAAGAGGAGAGCGGAGAGATAGTGGAAGAGGAGTCTATAACCATGACTTGTGCAGTGGGTGGGGTGGAAGCAAGGTGGACTGAGATATCCACCATGGGTGGAGAAGTAGAAACCACTACCTGAGAAGCAGGCAATGAGGTAACAGTGGTAACGATGTTAGCAGGAGTGGTGACTACAAGAGTAGAGGTAGTAGGTGGGGACTTTGGTTGTTTGGCCTCTAGTTCTTCTCCTTCATGGAGCGGGTCCTCTTGGATGGTGGGAATCTCTATGAAACTGCCCAATGTATTTGGCTTCTTGGAGGATTCACCCTTCGAGGATTTTCTCGAGTACACCCTGGGTTTAGGCTGCCTTTCAACCATCTCTTTTCTCTTTCTCAACCTGGTGGCGGGAGGAGATTTTGAAGTTTCTCCAGATGGGGCAGCAGCTGTCCCACTATCGATCTCACTTCTCAGATCATCTTCAAGTTCCCCATATGTCAGGGCGAATCCTTGTAGCTTCAATTGGGTGATCTACCTATTGATCCATTTTTTGGTTCTTGCCTCAATTGGCTTCATCAGAATATCGAGGTCATTGACCTCTTCTTCACTCCAGTCGATTAATGGCAGTGAGAGATTAGCAACTACACCATATTGAGGATCAATTACTGTATTTTCATCCTCCACTATTTGATCTAGCACAGGGAACAAGTTGACCCTCTTGGAAAAGTATGTTTTCATGTGCATGTAGTGCCTCATTCGCATTTCTTTGTTTTCCTTGTAGTTGGTCCAAAAGTCCTCAACATCATGAACATGGGAATGTTCATGCCCGACCATCTTTTTGAGTTTTCCGTAGGGGTCCATTTGTGGCTGGGCAGTGTGGAGCTCCAAGTTATATTCCACAAGTTCTTTTTCTAAATGGATTGCACATTGGGATGTGTGGATTTCATACATCCCCTGGTCGAAGGAGAGGGGATAGGGATCCCCACCTTATGCTTGCTGCTTAAGAGGGCATGTGCATGTTGTAGCTGCCGAGAGAGCTCAAGCAATACTATCCGGTCATTTGGATACTGGGGCAGCTTGTATGGTTTCTTTGAGAAACCTTCAGCTTGAATATAGGTAAACTTTGGAAATTGTATGAACAAGAAGCCGAACTGGTGGAGGAAAGCATTAGCGCTATGTGAGACCCTTCTTTCAAAGTCATCCCCAAGCAATCTAATAACATGGCCTATGAAAGCATCATTGACTCTGCAGTATTCCTTCTTAAAATTTATGTATTGAGTTGGGGATACCTATTATAGACCTTTAATTCCCTACCTAGAGCCTCATCCCAAGCCTGAAACAAGCCTATGTATTGCATCTGGTCAGCCAGTAAATAGATCAAGTAAGATGTCATATAAAAGTGCAAGGTCTTTTTCACATCTACAAATTGCTTGTGCAAGCAATTATTAATTATTCATGCCCAGTAGAATTTGGTTTTGCCTCAGAGGATCTCTTTGATGAAGTATAGCATCCACTCCTAGAAGTAGGAAGCATTCGAAAGGCCCATAACTCTAGTCAATAGGGTTACCAAGTCATGGTAATCCTCTTAGAAGTCACTACGGAAGAGCTCTTGGGGTACTTTAGCTACACTACCCCTCTTTTCTTTTAACCAATATTGATTGATGATTTTTTTACACTTGAGGGGGTCTACATCCCACATCTCCTTGGCATATTCTTTGGATGCTTCCTCCATCTCTCCGAATGTAGGAATATGAAAAGTTTTCCCTATTGATTTGGTAGACTGGTCAACCAATACATTCTTGTCTCAGTCCACAATTCTTTTTGAATCTTCTTGATACGCTTGTTTGCTGGCCATCACGCGCTTTGGAGCAATGAGAGCGGGTGGGAAACTAGCAACTTTGGCCAATCCACTGCCTCTAATCTTCTTATAATTTTCTGTCGTGGGGCTAATCTAGAGCCTTTGTTTGAATTATGTTGTGCAGTTTTTAAACACACGCCTCGCTGAAAGTAGGGACCCTCTTTTTCTTTCATTGTTGGTGTTTTGGCCCTTTGATTTTGAGGATTTGGTTGCCTTGTCATGTTCCCAAATGATTATCTTACTCGTGCAAATGCCCCTTTTGAGGAAACACTTTGAAAATCCTATGTTTTGGGACTCATTTCAAGTTTTTCTTTGTTTTCAGAGAAATTCCCTCTAGGAAGAACTCTTTGAATGCTTTGAAAACCCTACAGAGGCTATTTTGCATGGTTTTTTGAAATTCTAGGACTTCACAGAATTCTTTCTTCCTTGGATTTTTTTGAAATTCTATCGTGCCTTCAAATTCTTGAACCCGCTGTCTTTTTGACACATTTATGTCTCCTATACGATCTTGTAGTTTTCTTTTATTGGATTTAATTACGATTTATGAGAAGTTTGTGTCATTTTCCTTGTGAGATTTGAGGAGCTTGGTTTTGAGTTGCTATTGATGGATTGTACATTTGAGATTGTGATCAATTGTTGCAGTAGGGTTTTCTAGTGGCTACTTGCATTCTACTCAGACTTCAAGATTTCTTTCCAGTTGCTACTATTTTGATTTCTTTGCTCTCATGGTATGTACATGCTTCCTTCTCTTTTTGAGCGACTTAAATTTTCTTCTGGGTTTGCGTGTGTGTATGCTTTGAGTCTAGATTTTGATGTGGTAGATTTTGGTAGTTGGGCTAGGGTTTCTAGTTTTGAGTTCAATGCTCTTCCCTGTTGCTCACGCTACCTTTCCTTTTGTAGGACTATGATTCAATGAGGTTAACCATTTCTATGTTCGATTCTTAATTTTATTTCTTGCTTTCTTATGTCGAGCTCTAGTTTAACCTAGAAATCCCCAACCTTTGATGAAATCAAGTCTTGGGTGAAGTGAAGCTTGTTGTTTATTGTTTGATCTAATAATCACCCTATCTTAGTTGGGTCATGGGAGAATTCATGTGAAGAATAGTAGAAATGAAAATGACAAGTTAGGATCCAAGCTGTGCTATCATGGTGATTTCCTAGGGTTTCCCTTGTTGAAATCATTCCTCATATTGATTGGATCTCATTTAGATTGATTTGAAACGTAGATTGTTCATCTTGCACTTTGAATGAATTTAATCCCAAGATAAATCCCCAACTTCCTAATTGTTTGATCAATCTGAGCTAAATCCTAACTAAGTCAAAGATTTCAGGTTTTCGTACACCTCGTGGATTTCCTTCACCTTAGGACTTCCCTAATTTTTCCACTGCTTTATCGATTTCTCAAAAATAGGCTTAAAATGTGAAAATTACACTGACTTCACAAAATTCCATTTCCTTGGGATTTTACTGAAATTTCTTTGTCCCTTCATTTTCTTGGAGTTCGTAAACTATTTCCATTTTTGCGAATTTTTGTCCTTTACGGAATTCTCTAAAATTTTGTTGAAAATGAAGAATTGAGAGATAACATAATCTATTAGCTGATTATTATGCATTGTATGATCGATTTGAGTTATTTTAAGATGTGTCATGTTGTTTCATAGTTAATAGTGGTTGATTAAATGGTTGTTGGAAGTTTCTTTGTGCTTGTTTCATTGGATTCTGTCTGGTCTAGAATTTCCCGAAATTCCCCTTTGGCCCAAATTCTGCGAGAGGACTAAAAACCCAAACTTTGAAATGAGTGATTCTTATGAGACTCTAGGGATTTTTGTTCATCATGGGATTTTTTTTAAGCATGGATATATCATTTGTAATGGATTATCTTGAATTTCATGATGTGATGGATCTTTACTATGGTCTCTTTATTGAATGCAGGCAGAATCAAGTAAAGCTATTACTGGAAGAACCAAGGGTAGGGTAATGGATCCAAGTACTGAAGGCTCTGCTATATTTGAGGCATAAAGGATTAAAATGGATATAAAGAGCAGAATCCTAGAGAGCAAGTTGACTTCCATCTAGTCAGAGGTCACTGATACAAATGTTGGGCTATGGATTATGAGGAATTTAAGACAAGGATGGAAGCACAAAACCTCCCTTTGTTGGCCAGAAGGATATTGGAATCAAGGTTGGCACATGTAGATGGATTCCCTCCTATGGTTTTGTGTTATGAGTTTGTGCTTGAATGTGCCATACATTATGACAGGGGCACACAAAGGATAGTTGTTCCTCAAGGAAGGATTGTGGAAAATCTTAACCCTGTGTCTATATCCTAGACCTTTGGCATGCCCAAAAGGTCTCATGTAGTGGGTTTTGATATGGATATAGCAAAGAAATATTATGATGAAGATGTCATCAAATCCTAGTAGGTCATCAATTCCTGGCTGGAGAAACCCAAGTCCCACTTCTCCAAGCTACCCAAGCAGCTATTCAGAGCTAAGTTTAGGAAGGAATACTATGATGATATCACACTCCTCAGTACAGTAGTGGGATTGAATAGTGCAAGAGTATTTGAAAATTGGATGTTCCATGTCATTGTAAGGATGGAGTAGAATATTGACTACCATTGGGCAGGCATTATAAGTGCAATGATACATGAACAAATGTGCAATGTCCTATAGAAAGAGATCTTTATAGTGACCTCCTACTTGGTTTATGCACTTGCAAGGTTCCATCCATAAAAAGGGATAAGAACAAGGGGTGTGTTTGGGTAGGGCGTAATTTATGAGGTATACCCACAATTGCACTTGGGTGGCACAAGTTATAGGAGGGTGAATGATGCATTCACCATGTACATCACCAGGCTATTGCAAGGTGTAGAGAATGGTCAAATCTTAGATAATTCCAAAGAATTAATCAAGAGGTTTGGAGCTTGGTTTATCCAGTTCCCTACCTTTTCACACATCAGAATAGATGGTTGTCAGATGGCTCCATATAGACTCCCTAGATATCCCATGGATCATGTTATACTTTTGGAAGTCACAAGGAAAATCTGTGATTTTGATGCAATTGTCAAGAAGGATAAACATAAGATTCGATTTGGTGGTGATTTTCCATTGAGGATAGGCAATAGTGAGGCCTACCCCTCTATTAATTTGACCCATGCTTCTGAAGAAGAAATGAGTACTCTAGGTTTATCTTTCCATTCCAAGAGATCCAGATTTGATATGACTAGTGAAGCACAAAAGAAGGCCAACAAGGAGTATAGTCATAAGGATGATATAGAAGATTATTGGGCCAACAACAATGATGAATTTGAAATTATAAAGAAGTTCTCTAGATTACCATTGAACTTAGTCCAGTTATACAACATAAAGGCCATTCCAGATCAGGTTGAAGATGATGGAGATTTGATTCAAGGCCATGACTATGAAGCTGTAAAAGATAAACCAATTGGAGAAATAGATTGGCTAGAGGAAGAGAAGACATAATTAGAATAGATCATGACTCCAGTGATCAAGTACACTAAGTTGTGGCTCAAGAACAAGATGTGGGAGTTGGAAAGTGAGGGTGTGTAATGCACCTCTGATCTAATGGGAGACTTGCAGTCTCATTCCACTTCATAGGAATCAAATGAGTAGGATCCTAAGGGTAAGAATAAGGTGAGCTCCCCTTTCAAGATAAAGGTTAAAGATGTTCAGGTGGAGGAGGTAGAGGAGGAAAAGAAGCAAAGAAAGCCCATTGCTAAGAAAAGGAAAGACATTTCAAAGATGAAGGAAGTTGCAAATGATGAAGCTAAAAAGGAAGGAAAAGAGGCTAGTGTTTCTATGCCTAAGAGAAGAAGAATAGTAAGATTGTCATAGAAAGAGAAGGAAACTTTTAAGGTAGGAGATGAAGTTGACCCACCAGTAGTAAATGTGGAAATTTCGGGAGAGAAGACACAAGTGTACATAAGAAGATCAAGAACTCCATCTCCTAAAGATGGTGTACCAAATAAAAGTGCTCCCATAGTTGTTCCTGCCATTGAGAATGATAAGATCCATCCTCATGAGACTCACAATGTACCAAGTGAATCCAACGATGTCGAGGATTACCAAGATCAAGAAGGAGAAGAATTCCAAGAGGGTGAACTCTATAGTGCTGAAGTAGAAATAGAGAGGGTATTGCAGTCTCCTTTGGTGAATTATGAGGATTCATTTGCAAGAAGTGAAGAGGATAGACCTCCTCAGAGGGAGGAAATTCCAATTAGGACTCCTTCACCAGTTCATGAAGAAGAAGAGAATGATAAGGGAAAAGAAGATAAAGTTGAAGAGATTCTTGAAAAAAAAGATTTGAATGAAGATGTACCCAAGGTTCACCAGGATGTGGTTGGACAAGGTAGTGTACAGTTAGATTCCACAATTCCAGGTTGGTTGGACAAAGAGTTAAAGAGTATTCAAATTATGGTAGATGATACTTCTCTCAACTGGGATGAATTGCTAGAAAACATAGGAAAGGGAAAAGCAAAGAAGAAGGCCAGGGTTATCTCCAAGATCAAGAGAGATGAAGAAAATAATAGGTTGGTCCACATTGCTACTCTTCCTCCTGATAAGAATAAGGATGATGTGACTGGGAGTGACTACAGTGTGCAAACTATCAACTTAGGGCCTACTTCCACGGAATAGGAAATTGAAGAATATGAAGGCTCTAGTGCTGTAATCTTGGGTAGATTGAGGAAAGAGGTGTAAACCAAGCAAGAATTAAAGAAGGAGAATGATAAACTTAAGAGGTATCTACAAGAATTGATGAAACCCTTGCAATCCATGAGCTCCTCATCATCTATTACAAGTTTTCTGCCACAAGAAACAATAACTGAGTTGGAGAATATGAAAACCATTGCACATGCCACAATGAGCTAGTTGCAGGGAGTGCAAGCTAAAGGAGATAATGCTATTAGAGACATCCTTTCAACTGGTGGGGATGCCATGAGATTAATAGATTGGTTAAGGAATGTAATAGCTCAAGATAAGGAGGATGTGGATATGTCGTTGCAGGAGACCAAAACCATCATGGAATACACTAAAGAAAAATTGGTAGGTGATGGAATTCTTCCTTCTCCCAAAGCTGAAAAACCCTGGGAATGGTTTGAAGTTTTGAAAATAAGGCAAAGGGTTTTGAAGAAGGTGTATAAGTAGGGGAAAAAAATTGAGGACACCTTGACTAAGATCTACAACAAATGCATTTCTTTCTTTGAAGTTATGATAGGATGAAAAAGGTTTGTGCCAAAACATATGAGATTGGAGCAATTGAGAAAATGGTGGCTAGATGTGTATTCTACAGTCAATGAAGACCCAGTAACTGAACATCCATTAGATGATGCAGCCACATACATTGCAGTAATGGATAAATATCAAACCATGAAGGTGGATTGGGATAAATTTGTAAAACATTCAAGAGAGGACATCAAGTCCATTGAAAGGAGAATTAAAATATTAGCTATGCCACCTATAGCCGACTTGGAGAAGATATTTTTAATGGTGCAGGATAAGATGAGGCGAGATAAGGACAAAGGGGAGAGCAGTTAATACAATGCCTCATTGGAATTTTTTCTTCCCCATTATTCCTCTTCCTCCTTTGCATGCATTGGACCGAGCTAAGTTGGCGATCCCAGGTTGACCTGGATGGAGTACATGCATTTAATGCATACTTTACTTTATTTTGAATTCCTCTGGCCGACTTGTTTTGTGGTTGTTTATTATTGTAAACCTAATTGGGCTGACATATCTTAAGGGTTTCTATAAATATGGCATTTTTCCTCATTTGTAAGGGCTATATAGTTTTAATTTGGAGCGAATTAAGCAATATAGCAAGAGTTAGAGTTAGGAGTTAGTCTCATTTTCAAGAAAGTGTTGTAATAGAATATTGGAATTGCTGCTACTTTGGGTGATTTAATGGAAGTAAAGACATTGTGATTTGGTGCCTTTCTTGTGTTGAATTTTATCTGGCATGGTTCTTATGATTCTATCTTTTGAAATTGCTTAAGTTTACTCGATATATGCTAGGTTTAATGTTAGATGACTTAATGGTGTTTATGGTTTGATGCTTGAAGTGTTTGCAACAATCTCTAGTCCATAATTTTTACAGCTAGTTGACTGTTAGTTGCTTTGCAAAGTTAGCCTAGACTTTAATATTCATGGTGCTTAGTTCAATTGTGGATACTTGTTCATTTCAATTGCAATAGGGTTGTTTTGGATGAATATTCATGATCTAAAAATCTTTAATTCCTTAGAAGATTGCACTATTTATGTGAGATTGCAGATTCATTTGGGTCAAACAGGAATTAGTTTTTGAGGGATTGGTCCATTTTAAGTATTTTATCATTTGCATTGTTAATCTTAGGATTAGAATTAAGCTAAGAAATCCCTTTAAAACCCTTTATCCTTTTTATATTTCTTTTATTATCTGGGTTAGATTTAGGATTACCATCATTTTCACATTATCACTGAGTTTTTTATGCATTGTCAAGACTTGACATTAGAGACCTTGGGATTATCTCTTGAGGCTTGCTGATAGAGATTTACCTTTCAAGAGAGAGGATTTCCATATATTTTTCTGAGTTGTTGTGCAGAAAACACCATCAATAAATTCATCAATATCAATGTGTCTGATATTTGTATCTGAGATCTCCTTCCAATCTGTGGTGACCTTGGAGTTGAGGGGTTCCCCTTGGAACTTGTACTTCATTTGATCTTTATCCTCTTTTCCCCAAGGTGCTTTGGTTGACTTCTTTTCCTTGTCTTTCTCCATGACTTCCTCCAAAGATCTTGCACCTCATTCCATATATGTTATGGCCGAGAGAGAGTAGAAAACATTTTCAAGTATAAAAAAATTGGAAAGTTAACCAAAATCCTACAAAACAATGTTACATTAGATAATTCATCATTTAAGAATACTAACATCTCTTCCAAATTGACATTAACCTTTCACAAGAGGGAGGTACAACAATTCAAGCCCAGGGGTACAAACTTCTCTGGGCTGGTGGTTGTTCTAAAGCAACTGTAGAAGGGATGATAAACAGGGCACGACGATCCACCTGTCCCAACTTGCATCAAGATTTAGTCATAAGGTGGGGGTCAACTAGGGAGGCTAGTCCACTTTGGCACGTGGGTCAAAGTCAATTTGAAGTTTGGAAGGTATTAAAGTCACTTTTGGGTCATGTGGGTCCAAGGCAGGTGGAAGCAGGAAGTGACTTGGTTGTTTGGAGCTTTTCCATTGAAAAAAACACTAGCAATATGGAATCCTATAGGTGGCATTCTACCATGTGGGACCCACAACTATGGAGGATGGCATCATAGTGTACTTGGCATTTAAGTCATCGAAGGCTGGAAGGTGCAGGTGGATGTTAGGTCATAGCTATTTGGAACGACAAAGGTCAGACAACTGTCTGGCAAGGGAAACCCATATCATTGGGTCCACAAGGGCTCAAGGCATCATTATTTTATTGTCAGACAGTCCAAAGGAGATGGGGAGGTTGGGTCGCATGTAGTTGGCTGACAAGAATCATTTTTTTGTTTGGGAACAGCGGGACCAGGATGGAGTTCCGCTAATGGTCGCCCATGGGGGATAGCCTGTTTAAGGTTCAACACTTAATCATCTTCATCCTTACATACAAGCGGACACAGTGTGTAGGAATCAAAGGGCGAAAGGTTAATCATCAGGGGCCATTTAGGACAATGAACTCACTATAGCAGTCCGTGGAAGGAAGTCCATGAGGAGGGGCCCGCAAAGATGTTTACACTTGGTCATTTAAAAGCTTAGAGGAATAGACAATAGTGCAGAGGTCAAGACCCGATCGTCAGAAGGGCTTGAGCACTTCTCCATTAAAGGTGGACATTATGGCATTGGAAAAAGGGAGCAATGCCCTGCAAATATCAACTCGAAAGAAAAGATCACTAGGATTTGGGATGAGACGGTGGATCAGGATATGGAGCCTGATGGGCAGAGGGATGGGTCACGCAAGCCATTTCAAAGTGATGAAACTAAGGCAGAAGTCCATAGACGATGGTCTATAGGAAAACCTCTACAATGGACTGATACTTGGACATTTTGGCAAGGTTGGGCTTGACCAGCGGTCAACGGGATGGGGTCTATGTGTCAGGAAGACGAGGTTAGATGGTTGGTTGGAATGGTAAAGCCCCAAGGGTAGTCTATAGATGGAAACCCACATTTGGTGATCTAAGAGGGTCAATGGCTCTCTGTGTGAATTTTAACCAAGTTTAGGGCAGCCGAGTAGGGGTGTCCTCCCGCGAGGGTGGACCCAGAAGAGGAGATTGTCATTTCAAGTTTTAAATATTTTCAAAGGGATGGTGATGGTGATGGTCTAGTTGTGGGTCCTCAAGGAAAAAATTCCGTGATTCAAGAATGAACACGATGGGGTTGGGTTCTACATGTGGCCCATGAAGTATTTTCAATAGATTTTGAAATTCTAAAAGGTGGGTTTTGTCTGCTGAGATCTACTTTAGTTAGTTTTATAGCTTTCTTTTAAATATTTAACAAATTTTCATGGAATTTGAAGAAAACTTGAAATGGGAATGTGTCGTACAATAGACCTATTAATCATGACAGAGATGAATGGACCAACATTTATCAATGGCTTCAAAGCAGTGATGGAGCTCGATGGGGGCTCTCTGACTTGTTTTTGAAATCCTAACAAGTGAAAATGACAGTTCAAAAGGGCTATTTATAGATTTTTCATCATTTAATGCCCCTCATCAATGCTTGTATGATGAAATTCTCAGTTGGTGAATGGGAAACAATTCAAAAATGGTAGTGGGAGTGGCAGAGCCCGCCAGGTGGATAGTAGTGAGGAGTCATATGTTCGACCAGTTGGCAATGAAAATGGCCACCGGGGTTGTAGGTCCTAGGGCACAGAAGGTCGTGATCGGATAGCCATTTGGAATGGATATGGAGTGAAAGAAACCCGCATGGGGTGGTCTGGTTGGGTGGACCCATGCTTCTCTAAGGATGCCAGTTCTACAAAGTCTAGACAAATAGCTAAGGGAACTTCATGAAGGCCTAAAGCATTGAAAATTTGAGGGTGGAAAAACATGGCCAACTCAAGATGACTTGTCTAAAGCTCATTGGCCACCCAGGACACAAAACAAGAGGCATACAAAATGAGGTGGTGACAAAAGCAACCTGGTGAGGTGAAAAGAAAGAGGGTCCCCATTTCAAATGGGGTGTGTGTGTTGAAGGCACAACACTTGCATATGAGGACCCATTTCACCAATTAAAATTTACAAATAGTTGCTTACGAGGACCCATTTCGCCAATAACATTAAAAAATAATTACATTTGAGGACACATTGTGCCAATTTCTATGACACCTCCATGCTAATTATAGGGCCATAATTGCCTTGAAAATTATAATGTATGTGTTCCACCGAGGTTTGATTTTCCCAACACTTAAATGTATCATTGTATAATCGCATTCACCAAATTTTTAATATACCATTTAAAAATCTTGTGGAATTCACCATATATGGATTGATATAAATATAATCAAAATTGTCATTTGTTCTTACGCATTTTGTTTAGTTATGAACTTGTGAGCTCTTGAGTCAAAAGTTGGACTTGGAACCTTAAAGTTGATCATAGGAAAGTTACAAACTTACAACACAAAAATTCTGACATTAATGAATAACAAGTTAGTGAAAGCCTAAACTTAAAGGAGAGTGATCATTTCTTCATAGTTTTATAAAATTTCTTTATCTCTTTTCCATTCTTGCTTCAATCTTAAAGATGATATTGAGTAGTGAATGTGACCTATATTCTATGTCCTTCTTAAACAAGAAGAAATTTTTTCCAACTTTTATTCAAAGTAAGAGATCAAGATGTCGAGTAGTACATGCAACAAGGGTTAGAATCCTTAGGGTGGTGAAGGGACTAGAAGCCCATAAAAACACCCAAAATTTAGAGTTACCATACAGTCTTACTTTGGAATTGGCAATGCTTTTGATCCTTCAGATCAAGATGGAGCCACATCATCAACTCTTCCACCAAATATTATTGAAGAAGGCATTCACAATACCTCACCACCATCAGAAGGTGGGATTTCCATTGAGTTAAATGAGTCAAATGAGGATGGAAATACCATAGAATATGTTCCAAGGGATATGGGCTGGTTAGCCAAAATGAGATAATTGAATTGGATGAAAATTTTGGCACTAGAGATAATGTTGGTAGAAAGAAAAGGAAAGGAAACTAAAAAAATGGGGCACAAGTGGGAAATGAAAAGGAATTTTAAGCTTGATTGGGTGTCCAAGTACCCATTCATTGAACCAGTGGAGAAAGAAAACAATATTGAACCTCTAACATAATGCAAGTGTATGATTTGTAGTTGAAATGTAAAGAGACACTTGAGAAGTTGCAGCTAAAGCTTGACAATATAGAAAAGCATATCGATAAAGTTTATGAAAAAAAAATCAAAAACAAAAAGGATCAATCAATAGTATGATGGAAATCAAAGGAGAATGTCTTCATGTTAAGTATTCCATAGAATATGAAGAGCATAATAAAATAACATCGAATATTGCTACATGTGGAGATACAATTGAGGCTTAATTTGGAAAAGTAATAGGAGCACAACTGGAAAATACTATTCAGATGAGTGTTGGTTTTCCTATTTTGTCCATAGGGAATCCTATGATAGACTACCTAGAATATTTTAATTTATTATCTTTTTTGGGTGTTCCTAACTTTCCTAGAACACTATTGGTTAGTAAACACTAGATGAGAATGAGCAAGCTATCTTGCTATAGTGGAAAATCAAGATTTAAAGGAGAAAGTAAAAGAGTCAAACTTCATTGCATTATCTTTAGATGAAGTTATTGTGGTAGATAACACTTCTTGGGTTTGTATGCATGTGTATATAATGTAAAACAAAATGTTTTCCAAGCTCATCTTCTTTGTATTCATAAAATGAAGGACAATTCAACATAGAAAAATCTATTTAAACTAGTCAAGAAATATTTGAATGAAATTGGAGGTATGGATGACTTATCAACTGCCAAAAAGTTGGTGTGTGTAGGAGCTAATGGAGCTGCAATAATGGAAGGTCATAGGAGAATTTTTTGCACAAAGTTACAAACTACCTATGCACCATACATGCTTGGCATTCACTACAAGGTTCACTAAATGAATTTAGCATTTATAATTGTAAGAAAGTCTCCTACAATATCAAAAATTGAAAATCTAGTCTGTGAGCTCTACGCATACTTCTATTGAAGTCCCAAACATTTCATAGAATCTAAAAACTTTGTTGAGGAAATAACAAAAAGAAATAAGCTTCTTAAGGATGTTGATACTAGATGGATCTCAGTACATGGACTAGCACAAAGAGTTCTTTCAGAATATTGATCCTTGATTGGAGTAATGTACGAGCATCGTAAGATAGTAGAAAATGGTCCTAACCTCTTACATAGGTTAAGTGATAAATAGACACTCTTGACTTTAGCTAGTCTTCTCCCCATGTTGGATGAAATGAATAATCTTATGAAGAAAGCCTAAGAAAAAACTATGTATATCTATGAATATACCAAACTATGTAGAATTACGTGCATGGCCCTTGATCATATATATCTAGATCTAACTTCCCCAAATTTTTAAGCTGGCAAAAAATTATAGATTTGAATCATCATAGAAATTATTTTCAATTTAATGCAAGTGGGAACTTATTTGTCTGTGTACATGTATTTTAGATACCAATGCATCACTGTGCAATAGTCAATAGTCACACACTCTATCAGAGAAGTACTTGTTACAAAGGAATCTTTTAGTGACATTGTTAAATTTGTTAGTGATAATTTGAAGGAAATTGCAAAATATCTTTCCATAGAGATTTATAATAGATTCCCTCAATATGAAATACTTGAAGCCATGTCTATTGTGTATCCTCAATTTTGGATTTGAGGCAACTGAGATTGCCCAAGCTATTTTCATGATAAAGTAATTATCTTGGCTGAACACTTCAAAAAGTGTAGAATACAATGAACAAACAATAGGAGGAATTATAAATGGAGATAAGCTTAGAGAAAAATGTAAGCATTTTGCAAGAAGTATGATGGACTGGTTTGATTCCATGGAGAAGCCAATGGAAGTAGGATCAATAATGAAGGCTTGGACAACCTTAGGTCAGAGTGAAATATTGTGTGGTTCAATATTATAATATTTTAAACTTTTTTATTTATGTCAAATAATAATATTGGGGTCACTAGAGGATGAGAGAGTTTTCAATTCATTGGCATTTTTAAAATCAAATATAAGAAACACACTATATGTAAGAATTTGGAAAATTGCTTGAGGGTGTTTGGAACTACATATAATTTCAAAATTTCTCCTTTTTAAGGGGCACTCACAATCTAGAGGTCCATATGTGAAAGAAGAGGGTTGTGCAACACTTTAAATGTTGGCATTGGTGGCACTAGCAATGGGACAAATGATAGTGACACAATGAATGTTGAATTTGAGATGCAGGGCAAAGAAAATGAAGACCAAAATCAAAATAAAGATGACTCTTTTACTTTATCTCAAGTTAAACATCAACTTGAGGACCCTTACTTGATTTGGCCAATGGAAGTGAATTAGTAGCTTTTAGGTATTTATTCTACACTTCATGAATCATATTCCAAACTATAGTTGATGATATTTTATATTGTATTCCATGAAATTATGAATCAAATTGAATACATTAACATATTATTAATAATTTCATATTTTAATTGTGTCATACTGATATTTTTTACATGTACTGAGTGATCCATCATTCAACTCAATGCTTAATGTTTCCTTGCTAGTGTGGATTTGTGCATAAAACATAAAATTTGTAGTAAATTAAAATTTTGTTTTTTGATTTGATATGTGATTCTACATCATTTTTTACAGTTTATGAATTATTTTGATCAGCGCCTTATCCACAACTAATTCAAAAATGAAATATACTCCTACAAGAGACCAACTCATGAATTCTTATAACCTCACCACCTTACAATGAGAAAGAAAGAAAATAACAACACTTATCACACTAGTTATAAATTCATATAATTCATATTGCATTTCCATTCACACAATCTTTGATAAATAACTGAAAGGAATATTAATCCATTCCTTGAACAAAAGCTAACAGTTCAACATCCATAGCATAAACACATGATGTGATATGATAACTTATAAATAATCCTTGATTATTTTGAGTCAAAAGATAGTGAATACAATACTAGAGAGAAAGATAGGTCAATGTTCAAAATTAAAGAAATACACTTAAGTATCTGAGTCATCTTTTGTTATTATAGAGAAAAATTGCATGTCCTATCTATTGGCAAAACAAGGGTAGAAAACTGAGAGGGGGGGTGAATTAGTTGTCACAAAAATTATACTTATTAAACTTATTCTCATATCTGATAAATAAACATGAAAGAATAAACCATCACCACTTAAAAAACACACATAACACCAATATTTTTTTATGTGGAAACCCTGTTAGGGGAAAAACCACGGTGGAGGTTAATCTACAAGATTATACTTTGTTAAAATTATTGTAAAAGGGGAATGCACATGCATTCATGAACACTATTTAGAGTTCACTACTCAGATACAAAAAGGCTTACTGCCCAAAGGAAGACACACTATCTTACAACAACATTTAGATTACATTTGAAAGATCTTGAACTGGCCTGCTAATGCCTAATTACAGTTTTGGTTAAGCACATAAACTCTTCTTCACACTCTACTTCCTCTTTCAAAATATTTGAACATTATTCGCACTTAGAATGCAACACACATCACACACCACTCACTCCAAATGACATAAACAATCACTCATATATATCTGCGACTAAGGATAATATCGATTACATGTCAGCTTTTACAAAATATAAAATGTGTACAAACTGTCAGCCCAAAACATAAATAATTATCAATGTGAACCAAACAATGTCTAGAACAAACATAGTGAGGACCTAAAACAACATCCTCAAATATGGAACACCTTCAAAATTTATTCCTCGAAGATCCACAACACACTACAATCACCCTGTCGGCCATGAACATGATAAACATGAACTCACAAAAGAAAATCACCAATCATGAGCACAACAATCAATGTCGACCAACAACATAGATAGAGCATGATCTAGAAACATTCACAAGAATCATGAATCACCACAGAAGCATCCACAACAACTCAAATTACTAGAATCACATCATCTTCTTTTAGGAACACCAACTGAAGAAACAAAACAATTTTCAAAACATAGATACTCATAACTTAATCAAATCTTCATGCAGAACTTTGAAACTTCATGTGGATAAACTAGATATACTCATCAACAAAACTTTTAATCCACAACCTCTAATCATCAATATAATGAGCTAGCCACCATATTGAACTTCATTGCATCACTGACAACCTGTAACTTATTTTATTACAATTTTCTCAATATCCTCGACATATACAACCTTAAAGACATTAATTCCAATAGTGTTGACATCAATGACGACATATTAGCAATATCCAACAATCTCCCCCTTTGGAATTGATGGCAACACATGATGTGAAAAAAACCATCAACACAATTTTCTCTTAGCACTTTATCCCCCTTAGATTTTGACTCTTTTCTCCTTCACTCTTTCATATTTTTTCACATGACTCTTCTCCCCCTTTCACATCAATGACAAAGATACACATTATCTTTCTCCACACAAGCTCTGAACCACATTTTTGAACATATGACTACTCCCCCTGAGTAGCAACCACCACAACATCAATCTAGATTGCAAGATATGACTATGAAATGCACAAACTAATGCAAGTCAATGCATCTTAATTTTGATTAGGAGGGGTAATCACCCCTAGCTTCCCTCTAAGATACTCAAAATTATCCTTAAATCCAAGCTTCAACAAATACTTGTCCAATCTGAAATACCATGCCATTGGGGCTTTCTTAAGTCCATACAATGCTTTCTTCAATAGGCAAACCATATCACCTTGACCAGTCAATTGAAATCCATCAAGTTGCTCAATATACACTTCTTCTTCCAGTTCACCATTTAGAAATACTGACTTGACATCCATCTGATAAACCTTGAAATTTTTGTAAGAAACATAAGCAAGAAATAGTCTCATAGATTCAAACCTAGCAACAAGAGAAAAAGTTTCCTCAAAGTTAATTCCTTCCATCTAAGAATATCCTTTGCACACTAGTCTGGCTTTGTTTCTAACAACTTCACCTTGCTCATTCAGTTTGTTCTGAAAGACCCATTTAGTTCCAATTACATTTTTGTCCTTAGGTCTAGGGACAAGAATCCATGTATCATTCTTCTCAATTTGCAATAGTTCTCTCATTTCTTCCACCCAATGTTCATCTTTGCATGATTCATTGACACTATTAGGCTTAGTCTTTGAGATCAAACAATATTCTTCTACAATTCTTCTCCTAGTTTGAACACCTTTGTTCTTATCACCTATAATTTGATCTTTTCAATGATTTAGTCTTACATACCTTGGAGTCTTAGTATGTTCTTGAACTTTAGGCCCTTGTGATCTCACTTTTTCACTTTCACTAGCTTCTTCCTCTTGATTTTCCTGATTCATCAGAATGATCTGAACTTGATTTGGAGTCTAAACTTTATTTCCTTTATCTGAGCTATTATTCTAATCATTTGAATCATATCCACCGGTTTTGGATGGTCTAACTGTGTCTTAATCAACCTTGACATTAGCACTTTCAATTAATTTCCTCAATCTCTTATTGTAGCACCGGTAGGCTTTACTTTTAGTAGAATAACCAAGAAATATTCCTTCATCACTTTTAGCATCAAACTTTCCTATATCTTCATCTCTTTTGATATAGCATTTACTCCCAAAGATTTTGAACTACCTAACAGTAGGCTTATGACCAAACCATATCTCATAAGGAGTCCTACTAGAATCACCTTTGACATGTATCCGATTGAGAGTGTAAACAACAATATTCACAACTTCTCTCTAGTAGATATGTGGAACATTTCCTTCCAATTTCATAGTCCTAGTAGCTTCTTGAATTGTCCTGTTCTTTCTTTCCACAACTCCATTTTGTTGAGGAGTCTGTGGGGAGAATAATTGTCTCTTTATCCCATGCTCTTCACAAAAAGAATTAAAATCATGGGAATTGAATTCACCACCTCTATATGATCTCAGACACTTAATCTTCAGACCTTTCTTTGTCTCAACAATAGCCTTAAAGATCTTGAATTTCTCTAGAGCTTCAGATTTTTCTCTTAAGAAAGTAACCCACATCAATCTAGAATAATCATCAATGAGTAACATGAAATACCACAGAAGCATCCACAACAAATCAAATTACTAGAATAACATCATCTTCTTTCAAGAACACCAACTGAAGCAACAAAACAACTATTAGAACATAGATACTCATAACTCAATCAAATCTTCATGTGGAACTTTGAAACTTCATGTAGATCAACTAGATATACTCATCAACAAACCCTTTAATCCACAACCTCTAATCATCAATATACTAAGCTAGCCACCATATTGAACTTCAATGCATCACTAACAACTTGTAACTTATTTCATTACAATTTTCTCAATATCCTCGACATATATAGCCTTAAAGACATTAATGCTAATAGTGTTGACATCAATGACAACCACATATCAACAATATTAGAAAAATTACACTTCCTATCTATTCTATCAAATAGCTTAAATTGTGCAAAAAGAGTTAATAGAGAATGAGATGAAAGATCAAAATTTAGAACACCTTGAAATTTTGAATGAGGCTCGGGATTCCCTTTTATAATATAAGGGATGCAACAAGAAAAGAAGTGAAGAACCTTATCCCAAAATTTCTAGCAACCAAATTCTTAGATAGGAGGCATAGGAATAAAAACATGCATCCACTTACAGGTTGGGTAAAAAATTATATTTTTCATTCCATGTCTTCAACATATCCTTATAAGGCCAGTCATGAGACAAGAGATTTTTTGCATTCTCCAAATTTTGATGATACTTGGCAGCAAATAAGGCATTAGCCTCTCTACAAAAAGTTTCCATCATTTTTTTTGCAGTGACCATCCTATTTGAATAGGAATCAAGCTAATTTAAATCAAATTTCTCATCCTTGCAAATTAGAGGGATGAGTGTGGGGATTGCAATATTGAAACAATCCTTCCATTTCTCTAGGGTCTTCAACTCCTCATTTTTTTCTAACAAGAAGGTACAACCCTTTTGTCAACATTTATGAAATAGTTTATTTTTTCTTGTGCAACTTTAATTATACTTTCCAAATACCCTTTATGCTTTCATGCTATCTTGAAAATCTCAAAAGTAATATAGATAACAGGTGGGGCATGAGATGTGTTTGTAGATCCCTTATACATACCTTCCAAAGATGAAAATTTAGGATTCCATTATTCAAATACACATTTGAGTCATTCTTGATCCCCACTTATTCTAGTAATGGCATATCTAAAATTTAGATATTACACATGAGTATTTTCTAGCCTTCTTAATATTTTAGATAGTTTATGCTCTATGATGTATGTTGCAATGCATAGACTATCCTTTTGTTGATTCTATTGAGAATTTTTCAACTTCTCTTCTAGTATTTGAATCCTCTCTTTAAGCTCTACATTTTTAATCATCACATGAGCAGGGGGGATTGTAGAAGAGAAGCTTACTTCTTGCAAACTTTCAAGAAGGGATGTTTTTTGAGCCAATAATACTTGTTGCTGGTTATAAGCTTCCATGAGATCATTATGTTCCTTCAACACTGTATTAAGTCTATCTTGCAAACTTAGAATAGTAGCTTCATTAAACCTGGAAACATCTACCACTTTAATGCAGTAGCTTTAGGGGAAGAGGTGTCAGTCACCCTCTTTACAATCAAGCTCTGTTTGATGCCCTTACCCTTCGATGCTTCAACAATTGTAGGCTTGTTTGTATTTGGGGTAAGGAACCAGATTGTAAGAGCTTCCCAATGTGGGTTGAACCTTAATCCTGATAATGTCATCTCTACTTCCTCTTCTATGGAGAAGAATTCTCCTTCATGTTTCCTAATAGTATCAAAGAAAATTGTAGAAGAAATGTCCCATTCAGGGAGCAGTAGCAATCCACTATCTTCCTCCATTCTTCTCCCTTTGTCAAGTGTAATGTTTTTGTACTCAAAATTCATTTATGCCCTTACCTTTGTAGCTACTTGATCATACTCTTCTCTAGGCACATCTTGTGCCAACTGAACTATTTTAAGGTACTCCTCCCTCTTTTATCTCAAAGAAAACTCTTTAAACTCCTGGGATTTTATATACTCACCATCTAACATCAATTGTGAACATGCCAATTCCCTCACATAAATGAGGTTATATCTCCCCATATCCACGTCCAACCTGAATCTTTGCTAAAGAAGGTCAACATCATTTGGTGTTGGGTGGATGGAATATATTGTTGAATTTCATCCATGGTGATATGAAAATATTCACTTTCTTTTGGATTGATGGGATTGTCAACCAACAATGGTAGTTACTCGAATTTCATCCACTTCTGTGGTTTCTCTCTTGGGGGAGAACCAAAACCCACACCGATTGTTTGAGATGAAGGAGAGGGAGTGACCTGTGGTGGGTGTGATTACATATTTTCTCTAATAAAAGGTTCCTAGGGCTGGGGCCTTCTGATAGAGAGGTTAGGTGAAGGTCTAGGCCACTTTGTTGGTTTCTCTTCTAGGATAGGGGCCTTACCTACAACTCTATCAAAATTCTTCAACACCACTTTTATCTTGGAAATTGGGTCAATAATATCAGTAAATGCTCCACGATAATCCTTATCATTCTTTATCCTAGCATCCTCTTCCTTCCTGAATGCAAGCCATTTCACCTTTTTTTCTATTACCTCAAATTCATCCTTGCAATTTCTTATGACATCTTCATTTTCATCAACCCGATGACAAAAATAGGACCTTCAGATACCTTTCCTGACCTCGTGTATGAAAACTTCAGGGTAAAAATTCTTGGAATTTAACTAAAATAACCTATATTCCCCAAATATTTCTTTCAACCTATCTAAGTTGTCTCTAGTAAAAGTGAAATCTAAAAAGGCAATAGCATAAGGGAAAGAACACCCTTTCCTTTGTTTCCTTAAATGAAACTGATCAGTCTCATTCAATTGCCATATAATATCCATGAATTCCAACCTAGGTGACACATATTTGGTAAGCACAAGGGGGGATTGAGGGCACCCATATACTCTAATAATAGTTGATTTCTCATGGAGGTAATAATCTCCCTAGTTATTTTGTACTCCTAACTCCATCCTCCACTTTTTGGGCCTAAGGAAATCCAAAATTTCTTTGTGCAATCTGACTCCATGTAGACCCAACCTTTCCATGACTTGTCTTACAAACCAAATCTAAAAAAAATAATATTCAAACTCACTACCATATTTTTCAAAAATATGGGTCCAACAACGCATTGGGAGATCATAGCCCTCTTTATATTTCACGTTTAGTTGTAAAAATTTGTTGAAATGATCTTTCCCTTTGTACAAAATCATATGGAAAAGGAGAGAATACCACATGAAATTCACCTCTAGCTCCCTACCGTTTTTCCTTCTCTGAATGTCTAGTAGTGGATTGTGAATAGCCTTAGCTAAAAAGCTGGCATAGTCCAAGTCACTATTGACAAAAGGATTTTGTATATCAACAACCATATACATAAGAGGTATCTCCATTTTTTAGCATGCATCTTCTCCCAAAACTTTGCATAATGCCCAATATGTTCTTCTGAAATAGTCTTCAATAGACTTGACATCAAAAGGCTCATGTTCATTATTAGGGATTCTCAATGAATTTCCATAGAAGCTTTTCTATCTAAACCTGTGGAGACATTTCACTTTGAAGCTATTTCTATCTTTCTTGTATTTTCTTCTGAAAGAAGTAATGTCTATAACCTTATTTGTGACCACATTGAGTCTAAAAACCTCAAAAATAAACTCCCTGGTTATATCCATTAGGACACTTCCATCCAATTCCCTAATTACTCCGACATTCTCATCATACCTAGAATTAAGGCATCTGATGAGTTCCACATTTATAAAGACATTAGGAACAACCAGCTCCTTAAACTATAGTTCCATGCATTGGAGATAGGGGAACAATGGTTTCTTTTTCCAAACCAGTGTATGAATAATTCCCACCTAGTGACTATGTCATCCTAGTACTTTAGCTCAACATCTCTACAATTTTTGGCTATTTCTACCATCCCCTCTAGTGCACTAGGGCTGAGGTTACATTTATGTTGAGGATTTCTTGAGGAACCTAACAACTGAGCCAAAATATCCTCCTCTAAGGGTCTTTTAGATGTAGAGCCAAAGGCTTGGGTATTTGACTGACTCATAATTCCAAAATGATTTAAAACTGATTTCTATTGTATTTTGCAACAAAGACCTAATTATGAGCTTCAAGATTAACAATGATGAATTTTTCCAAAAAGGGTGTACCTATTTTTTAATTGTTCAAAGATTCAACTCAAGTTGACACAGAATGGGTGCACCTATGCTTTTTTTTCTACTCAACCAGACCAAACAAATGAACTATTTTTTTTAAGGCAATTATGAGCCATCATCCGTCACATCTAGCATTACTTCATGTTCGCATGAGTGCACTTCAGTCATTTAGAAAGGGATGTACAAATCTAAAATTTCAATGATGAGTAAAGCCTTGATTTTAATGAAAAGGATGCAACCATCCCCTCTATCCAATAGAATTCTCCCACACCCCATGTGAGAACATCATCATAGAGTTTCCTTCCAAAATTTTGCAACCAAGAAGAGGACGTGTCACAATAGGCCTGCAAACTTGTGAAATCCTTTATCTTTCACCATGTGGCAACATTTTGTGTCCTTTTAGAGTTCTACAACCAAGAAAAGGACATGTTGCAATGGGGCCGTGGACTTACGAAATCCTTTATCTTCCACCATGTGGCAACATTTCGTGGAGCCTTGAAGTTCTTGAAAAGGATGTAACTATCCCCTCTCTCCAACAGAATTCTCCCACGACCCACGTGAGAATATCATCACACAGTGTCCTTTCATGGTTCCTCAATCAAGAAAAGGACATTCTGCTATGGGTTCACGAACTTGCATAATCCTCTATCTTCCGCCACGTAAAAAACATAAAACAATCAAATAACAAAAAAGTAAAGGTTTTGATTTTAATTTTATATTTGATATTAAAGGTTCACTTTCTAGCAAAGGGGATGCGGGATTCATGACATCGATACCCATAAGTCATAACTTAAATACCAGTCAAAAAGTGAACAATGTCAACAATAAAACATAAGAACACTAGGGTTTTAGGATAATAGGGTTTTAGAAAGCCCTAGGTTGTAGACCTAACAATCGTAATCTAACTTGTTGAGGATTACTAAGAATTTTATGCCAGGGTTTTAGGATAATAGGGTTTTAGAAATCCCTAGGTTGAAGACCTAACAACCCTAATTTAACTAGTTAAGGGTTACCAAGAATTTTATATTTCAAACTATAGTTGATATTTTATATTGTATTCCATGAAAATATGCATTAGATTGAATAAATTAACATACTATTAATAATTTCATATTTTAATTGTGTTAAAAATGTACTCAGTGATTCATCACTCAACTCAATGCTTAATAACATATTAACAGAAGTAGCATATACAACAATGAACACCAACAATAATTTAATGTGTATCTAGTAGTTGAAACCAAAGTTTTTCTTCAATTGATAAAATAAATAATACAGATAATTGAACATCAACACTTACTGAATTTGAGTTTTTTATTGATTTTCAAAGAGGAATACATAGAGGCAATGCAAAATATTTTGCAAAGACAACTTTGCACAGAGCCGAGTTGGAACTTGGAAACTAATATTATCAATATGAAATCATTCTATCACATTTTGTAGCAACTTCCACTATTCAGGTGGTGGAATTTTCATTTGTTCTAATTACGTTGTTTGACTTGAAAATTTGTTAACAATTCATGATTGAAATTGGAACCTAACTTGAATGTTTCGATCAAAGTTGCATACAAGGTTATCAGTGTTTTGATGGGATCCAAATATTTCATCTCATTTGGGTTCTAAGGAAACTAGCCCAAATCAATCTTCCTTGCACCTCCATCTTCTTTCTGAAATCATCCTTTCCAATGAATCACTTATTTATGTCAAAATCCTCTGGAAAACCAAGCTCTGTCAAATTCCTTACCTTTTCATCCAACTTTTTCTTTTTTTTTGTAGCCAGATGCATAAAATCCATTATTTAACACATTCTCAAACACTTTTGAATGATAGATAACATAATTGAGCCAACAATCTAATTATTAATCCCTTTTGATTTCAATTCATTGTCACTGGCTTTGTAGACTATTTGTTGAACTTGATTTGTAGATTTCTCTATTGCCAACACATTTTTGTTGTCCATTAAATATTTGTTGAGCTTCTAGTAATATAGTCTCATAGTATCAATCAATTGAAAAAATTCACACAAATGATTAATCCTCTACATTATTTCCTCCCAGATCTTTTGTTTCATATGCCTCATTGTTTCTATACAAAATGCAGTTAACTTATTTTGACAAGAGTTTATTTCATTTTTTGTTTCATTCAGCTCTACTACCAATATTTCACTTCTTTTTCTCTCTTTCTCCAATTTTTGTTCCCAATGTTTATTTTATTTCCCAAGGTTTAGTTTTAATTTTTTTGAAGTGGATTTTTCCTCATGATATCTATTTTTGATCTCATCTAACCTTTGCTTTAGTTCATTCAATTCCAGCTCTATTTTTTATCCTCTTTGCTCATTGATGTAGAGGTAATTTTTTTTATTCTTTTTTTTTAATTCATTGCTCTTGTTATTTTCTACCTTCCTCTTTTCTTTCTCATATGCTAGGTCTGCTTATAAATTTTCTATTTGAATCTACAACCTTTCTTTAGAAATGATGTGTACACCAATTCATTTTTCTTCTTTGATACATTAATTTTGTTAGTATTTTGTATCTAGAAAACTCCAATTGGAATTTTCTCACCTGAAATTCAGATTGATCCATCTAATTTGTTGGTTTATTTTGATATATGAGAACAAAAAACATGTACTCCATGATTTCTTTATTTGGGTCAAATATGGGTAATACCATCGTTGTTGCAGGCTCTGAAGTTACAACAAACAAACTCTCCATCAGTTGCTTCCTTTCTTTTTTATACAATTTTGTATTCTTTTTAAACTCATCATTGTAATCAAAACTTGGCGACACAAAAATAATGGAATGCTTGAATGGTGGACTAGGAATACTTTTATTTGTTTTTCTAGCCACACTTACTAGAGGAGTTCCTAGAAATAACTCCTTTGTGGTGGAACTGGTAGTTGGACTTGGACCTATCATAATCCTTGCCCTCTTCATTATGCCTTGATCACTAGTTGTTCATGTGGTATCTTGTATTGTTGGCCTCTTGTGTGTAATTTTTAATTATTGTTGTAACACATGTTGACCACTACTAGTACTACTATCCATACCATTGCCACCAATGGTAGTTCCAATTGCTCTATTTTCTCCACCATGAGAATGTCCTAGTTATGATTGTATCTGAACTTAAGGATTAGTATTTGAAACTTTAACAGAATGAATTTTTTTAGTTGTACTTGTATGGCCTTGGTCTATTTTCTTAGCTCCAAGGCCTCATTTATCAATTAGTTTTCTATGCTCTACATTTGCTACTATCCAAGGGCCTTTCCCAAGGACCCCAAAGGACCACCTTCACAACCCATTTTTTTGACTATGGCTGCTCCTAAAGTAAATGCTTATTTTGTGGCCTCACTTAAACTAGATTGTATTTGTACTCTTTGTTATTACCTATCATCATTTTATTCATCATCATTTTCTTCACATTCATTGGGATCCTCTATATTCCACAACTTGCTAGAATAAAAATCTTCTTTGTTATCTCCATACTCTGCAAGAGTTCTTGGTTCACCTAGATCTTTCCTCACATACCAAAAGGTAGTAATTTATTATTGTGAACAATTTATTTCTCTACATTCCTTATCTAGAGAATTTGGCATTTTTACTCTACTAGATCATGTATCACTTTTTTTCATAAAAATATTGTACCTCCTAATTTGATTCTCTGCTCTTGTCTATTGGTTCAATGCTATAAATTTTGCTGAAAAATGTTTAAAAGAAATACCTTTCTCTATAGCACTTTTCTCCATTGTTATTTTTACCTCATCCCAACAATACTTGTTTCTCAAGTTTTGAAGTTAGGGTTTACTTTGATGTTCAATTCTACATGCAACATTCCTATTGGCCACAATCCTTAATTTAATCATGTCACATGGATCATAATACCAATGACAAAAAGCATGAAAATTAAAAAATTTAAAAGATCACGTGCCATACTAAATTCTTTTCTCTCGAATGTGAACCCTCCACATGAAAACAGTTCTTCTACTAATTGAGAAAATATTATTTATTGGTACTCTCCATCTTCCTTACATAATCTAATGCAAAAAAACCTTTCTATCACATGAATTGGAAGTTTGTATGGCTTTACTCCTAATCCATAAAATCTCAGCACAATATATTCTTCCATTAAGTACTAGTCAACCAATTGTATTTCTTTTCCTAGTTGAATGCAATTTCTACAAGTCATAGGAAATATATGCATTTGAGTATTTGTAATTGCTTCATGCAATGGAGCCAAAAATTAGTCTACAAATTTATTTTAGTTCCTTTGAGAATCATGCATCCTTATCTTAGTGCTCCAATTATATAGTGGAGACATTTTTTCTTCCTCAAGATTCGTAAAGGGTTGAATCTGAAGCTTGTTGGTCTGAAACATTCCATTAAATTTGAATAGAAAAAAAGTACCACAAGTAGGTTGTAAACCTAAATGTCTTGGTGGATCCTCCTTTAATCATTAAAAAATGTTTATGCATGTATTCTACAATATTCTCAAGATAGTTATATTTGACACATTTTTCAACATAATGGATATTCCATACCATTTCAAGGAGGCTTGCACCCACTTTTAGATTGCTATCTAGTCCAAGGAAAAATGCTAGCATGTAAATAGTATGCTAAAACCATGGTCTAAAAATGTAAAAATCATAAGGAGGCTTATGATTACCTTTCAATCTGTTTCTAACTTCTTTAGTACCCTGAACTATTTTATTTAGGAAAGAATTTTTCTCCCTTTCATCCACTGCTTCATAATCATTAGCAAGCTTTTCTAGGTCAATGTGGATGTTTCCAAATTATTCAGTTGTAAACCCCAAGAATTTTCCAAATTCTTTTGCATTAATGTATAACATTTCTTCTTTCGTATCTACATTAACAACTATTGTTTTGTTATCATAATAATTGTGGGCACAAACCACGATAAATTCTAGGAAAGGGAAAACCTCATGTAACATCATGCACCCTAATCCAAGTACCCATGGTGCACTGACACTAGCAAGTTGTGTTTTCTTTGTAGCCTTATTATCACATGAAAATATAAGTTCTGAGGTAATCCTACCATAGAATTTAGGATCACAAATATCATGGTATTCATTAGTGAAACCTAAGGTTTTAAGCAATCCAACATAATCTATTTTTCTACATGATTTTTCTTTTCCTCTCCCAAGAAATAGTGTACTAGTGGTGGTAGACATGTTTGTATAGTCCAAAATCCCTCTTAAGTCCTCCTTAATTTTCCTCAAGCCTCTAAAGTTCTCAACCCTAAACCAAAAGTTTGACAAAATAAGAATCCAAGAAACAATGAAATGTAAGAATTCTATCTTCCACTTACCTAGATTTTGATTCTTCAAAATATTAATATTGACAGGTGTGGACTGGATTTGTAATTTTGTTGGAACCCATTACAATAAGCAATATGAAATCTCCCTCTATGTTAAATATATCACTCAAAAATAAAATTACTTAGTAGTAGAAAGTTCACTTATTTTTTTCAAATATTAAAGTGAATGAAACACCAATGTGTTTCCTCCAGACTACACAATTTGTACATTACATTTTTGTAATGAAACTTAGAAATAAATTCTCAAACAAATTATCAATTGTTGATCTTTGTAAATCTAATAGTTATAGGGTGATTCCAAAGGTTTGATTTTGCAAGCCTAGTGCTCTATGCATTTCATACCAAAATGCAAGTACAACCATCCATCAAATCTTCATCGAACGGTTGATTAATTTATGATATAAACAATAAATATGTGTTTTAAAGTTTTTTTACACTTTATTGGTGCTAGGATACATAATAGCAATGGAGTCATTGAGATGAGTCCACATGTCCATTCTACCGTTCTATGAGTCACATATAGATCAACTTGAAGCACCTTGCGGACTCATAAAATCCCTTTAAAAGTAATACATTGATTGACATCAAGGCTAAGGGGTCAATAAATTAATGTTTGAAAGGACTTAATAAAATGAATAATGATATTGAGAATTGGGGGAGAATGTCAACAAGAAATTAGAAATCAATAACATTTTAGAAAACCTAGCAAGAGTGACAACTTTCGGTGTTTTTAGTGATTTTGTCAATTTGATGGAAACTTTTTTTTTTCATTTGTATTATATATTTATAATATGCTCAATCTGATGCACTAGAACAACCTAAAATGACACAGTTGATTGCAAGCTAGTAGTGGTGGCTATGGGATCTAGACCATATTACAAAGTAAATAAATTTGATAATCCATAGGGCTTGCCTACCATGCTGGGGAAATGGGAGTTGTGAAGAGAGAAAATGTACCTATCCTGGTTATCAACCATAATCATCCAGAAGATAAGGGGTAGGAAATTTTCTACCACCATCTTCATGCAACTTCCATGCATCGGGATAACACACAATGAGTTTGAAAGTCCACAATTCCTCTTTGAGGGCCTCTAAAAAAAAGGAGTATGAGAAGTTATCGGATTTAAATGCAAACAAGATTAAAATAATTATGTGGGCATACTCTCTATGAAAGAACTTATCTCCATGAAATCTCCTCATCCTAGTTCGAAACCTATCTGAGAAGTCAGGTGAACCAGATCAACTTCTTTCCAATTCCACCCATTCTGAGCTTGAAGGAAATTGGTCTTTAACCCTGTAACTACATAATTGGAGGTAGGAGAATTTAGAGTATCCCCAATAACACCACATCATCTTCTTCCTTATTAACTATTGCCCAATTTTCACCTACAGGCTTATCGGGTAGGACAAATTGTGTTTCAGGTGTTCATAAAGGCCAAATGGAGAATTTGCATCAAGGGTTAGATCATGCACCTAAGGATATTTATCAAGGAGCTCAGTTGGAAATCTTGCCTTAGTCAAGCTGGGCATAAACTTCCTCTAAGGAGAAAGTTGGCAAGACCTTCCAGATGTCTTGCCGACTAGCAAGGGTTCTATTCATTTTTGAAATGTCCCAGTCGGCCAGACATTTTAATCACCATGGGTTTTCATATGTCTCCCCAACATGTTGAAGTCTTGTTGACTGACGACACCTTTGGATTCTTGCCAAAAAGGTTATGCCTTCGGCATAAGGTCCTACCGATGGATGAAGGTCTCAACGAAAGCTTGTGCCTTCACTATGATGTCTCACCGAAAGAGGGAGTTTGCTGAGAGGTTTGGGGCTCACTGTAATATCTGGCCAAATGGCAGAAGTCTTGGAGAAATATTTTTCCTTTTGCATGAGGTCTCATTGACCAAGCAAAGTCTCCCCGACTAAAATGAAGGGAGCTCGATAAGAGTTCTCACCGAAGCAAGATGGCTTTGGCAAGATGTCTCGCCAACCCGATGGGGTCTTACCGAAATGAAGTGAGCTCGGGGTGAGGAAAGGAGATCACCATGAGGTCTTTCCAACCATCGTATGTCTTTTCGAATGCTACTGGGGGGTCTAATCGCATCGGGGGAACATGAATAGTGTCTCACCAACATGCGATTCTATAGGAAGAACTTTTGACCACCCAAGGAAGCTTGCGTGGCATCTATTCAGCCAAACAGAGTAGGCTACAAGAGAGCCGTGGTAGTTTGACCCTTGTGAAGAAGATTAGCGGAACATAAGCAACATGGATCTGCTATGAGAATAAAGCGATGAATCAGTTCGATATCTAGGAGGTATCATTGGTAAACAGAAGAATCATGAGTCGTGGTGACAACTGGGATCACTATTGGCAGAGGGGGGTCAACATTAATGATAATGCTTTAGAGCATTCAAAGTGACCATTCAAGGAAGTTTGAATATAGACACGAAGACCAGAAGTAAATGCAAGTATTACATAAGATCTGAAGGCTTCTCCTAAGGGCGATCCTTCACCGACATGGACAGCAGGGATGCAACATTAATTTCATAAAAAATATCTAAGGGAAGATCTTTCCAAAGGCTGATATTTTTGTAAGCCCTAGGGGGGCGACATATTTTTGTATATAAGGCATTTTTTCCTCTTTGTAAAAAAGTTTGGATTATGCATTCTCAAGAGTTAGTGATTTTCAGCAATCTTTTCTCAGCTGATTGTGCTTTGTAACTCATTTCGATTCTGGAATATAAAACACAAAGTTTACCTTGGAAACCAGTGTTAGTGTTCAGACTACTCTCATTTCTATATTTTTAGATTATGCAAGTTTTCAACTGTGCTTTTCTAAGTCTACATTCATACCTTAAAGCTGTGAAATTCATCTTTCTTTCTTAAAATATGTGTGTAGATCAAGCCTTTTTAATAATGATGCATAAATTCAAAGAGGTTATGTTGAGTAATGAAATAGCTACCATTAGATTTCTAGTGTATGTTCATATTTTTTTCATTTCATGATTTCTTATCAGTTGTTATGTCACCATAGTATTTAGTTTTGTTTTAAGTATTGCTCTTTCCCTTTTCCTTTACAAAATTAGTAGTTTAGGTGATACCAAAAGGCTGGCCTTCTCGGAGGTTGACCTCTGTGAAAACCCACATCTTTAGAGGTCTTCACATGTTACAGCGGGTGATGGGCATTAGGTTCCTTGAGGTGTAGCTTCAAGTGATAACAATTTTCTATCATGCGGTGGGATAGAACCACATACTGGTTTTAGTATACATGCTTAGGTTAAAATTTATGAAGTCATTCTTGCATGCTTGGTGACTCCCTACGCAGAGGCTTGGAACTGGTACTTTTCAGTTTATCGGAAGAGTTCGGACAAAGGGAGGCGATTGGTCCTTTTGAATATTTATAGCTTTCCCCACCAAGGAGAAAAGGTAGGGTAACAGAAAGGATAGGGACAACATTTATCTATTCTAGAAGAACTAAATCTACTCCTCCATCTGTGAGATCTCATATTGCTGTCCCGTTTTTTGTTTCACCTAGAGTGCAAGTAAACCCACCTCAGCCACCTCTAATGGCAGCTCCCAGAAATCAGCCTTTTATAATTTTAATGGCAGTAGTCCGTCATTGACCTGACATATTCAATGGGCTGAAAAACACCAACTTTTCATAGAGAGACGGACTACTGGAACGAACGCCTCGAGATGTGGCTTCCATGTAATTGTAGGCCATTACACAAGAAGGCGTGGTATGAACTGTACAGCATCATTCAGGAGGAAAAACACATTACAATTGTTAGGGAGCCTTGGAGTGGGTTCAATCACCACTTGGGATGAATTAGGTGACAAATTGCACAGACGGTTCTAGGATAGGTCTAATAATTTATCTTTGTTGGAGCAATTAACTACGCTTAAGAGGGCTCCTTAGGAGCAAATGAATGATTTCAATTCCAGATTTCAAAGAACCTAGGATAGGATTCCTACAACAGTGAGACCACCTCTAGAATATGCATTTTTTGTATTTTTTGAAGGCTCTTAACAATGATATAGCTGCTATGATACAATCAATGGGGGGTGTTTCTCTACCTGATGCATTTGAAATAGCAATCAGAGTTGAAAATAGCCTAATACAAGCTAGTAAACTTGTTCCAAGACCACCAATGCCTATATTTCCAAATATTCATTTGAATATCCCTTTGTAGATACCACCTTTTGCACACTACCTATTAGTAGTATAGCTGGCATAAAAATATTAAGTAGGCTACATGAGGATCAAAAATTTTATTAAAACTTTTGGAAATAAACATGACCTTGGAAGCGAGCAATCATATAGTAGGAAAGCCTTATCCTTGATGAATTTAGGTCAGCAACAATGTAGGGTAATGATGAAAAACACATGAGGCAGTGGGGCTTAAGGCGGTGTAAATACTGAATCTTTTAGGATTATGTCATCACTGTTAGTGTAGTGAAGGATCTTGTCTATTAAATAATTCATGACCCACGAGATTATGAGTGGTGTTGCTGCCTTAATCTCTAATCAAGCCACTTGCTCAAATGGACTCATTAATCAGGCACTTATAGTACAGAATGCCTCAAGTTCACAGCAAAATGCACTAGATGATGCATCTCTGCAACACCAAGATCAGCTTACCAATGAAACTACCCTACTTAACTAGCAAGGTGAGGAATTATGTGGATTGAATGTACATGATTCTTCAGTTGCAGCTAACACAAGGGCAAAGAAAAGAGCTTTTGAGCTTGATCAAACAGATGATAAAGGAAAAGCATCAGCGATAGAACCATCTACCTCTCAAGTGACTCGTGGATCGCAAAGAAATCAACAACTCCCAGTGAAGGAGCAACCATGCTTGCAAGCTGACCACGCTGGCATAAAGGTACATCATAAATTAAACCCAGTTGTACCCTATAACATTCTTGATAGTATGAACAAGACAAATGTAATGATGTCTATGTGGGATTCATTAGCTATCCTAGGTCAAAAAGATATATTTCATTTGAGATATTGATCAGATGCCAATGAATATATTTGACGATGATAAACAGACATGAAATGACATATCATTTTATATGGTGATAAGTTAGTTCCTTAACTACTCTGGTGAGCAGTGGAGCTAGTAGTTCGATGTGCAAAGCAAATTGCTGAAAAACTTGGACTTAAATATCAACCTTTAGAGAAAGGAGTAATTCAATTGGATGGTACCTCTATTAATACATTAGGTGTTATTAAAGATTTGAGTCTTACCCTTCATGCTTGTCCTTATTTTTTAGTTCCTCAGGACATATGTATGTAGATCTTCACCTTTCTTTTCTTTGGCCACTCTCAAGAGACTTTGTAAGCTAAGATAGGTGGTTATGTGTGGTGACTGATACATATGTTATTTAGAACAAGATATGGAACCAAGGTTACCATTAAATCCGAGAGATTGGCTAAAGATCACATTGAACCATATAACCCAAGTCCCTTTAATGTTGTTCATACTGCGGCAGACACAAATTGTGTCATTCTTTCTGACAATGAACTAACTGCTACTCAAGAACTCCAATCAAAAGTTGTTCACGATGTGCCGCTACATGGTGGAACAGCTGAAAGCACGTGTGGGACAGAATCACCCAGCAAGATTTGTTCAAGATCTTTGGTATGGTAATTATGTGATGTTTGAACCTGATGCGATGATTCGAC
This sequence comes from Sequoia sempervirens, assembly GCA_007258455.2. Classification (NCBI taxonomy): domain Eukaryota; kingdom Viridiplantae; phylum Streptophyta; class Pinopsida; order Cupressales; family Cupressaceae; genus Sequoia; species Sequoia sempervirens. The sequence goes on along the minus strand of VDFB02346947.1, from coordinate 18,518 downwards.
AACGAAAAAGGTACATATTAGTTGTTGCAACAATGAAGAACTTTGGGAAATGTTTTTTGATGGTTCCAAAAGCAAGAATGGAGCAGGTAGAGGTGCAATGTTGGTTTCTCCATAGGGTGATAAGTATTTTTTATCCTTTCATTTTGCTTTTGCATGTTCTAACAATAGTGATGAGTATGAAGGACTCATTCAAGGCCTTGAGTGGGTAAGGAAAAGAGGAATTGACTGTTTGAAAGTCTATGGAATGGTAGACTAATAGTTAATCGGATAAGGGGCGAATGTTGCAGGAATGATGCTGAAGTCTTATAGAAATAGAGTATAGACATAATTGAAGAATTTAATGCCTTCAATCTGATTTCTATTCCATGAAATCAGAATAAGCATGTTGGCAAACTTGCAGCAATTGGAGCACAGTTTGATATCCTAGGCGATATTAAGAAGGATAAAATACAATAGTATGTTAAGGTGGTTATCAGGCCATCAATTCCTGATAACAACATTGACTGGCAGGTATTTGAAAATGATGAACATATTTTAACCTTTCTGCTTCAAGAAGATCAATTTTCTATAGTAAACCAAGAAAAGATCAAACAACAGTATGATGATCAAGTGATACAACTGAAGAAAAATAAAGTTCCCAAAGGGCTGGTTACCTTAGAATCTATATTCAATTTTGATGACCAGCTTAAGAAGAACAAAGTCGACATTCAAGTGAAAGAGGATCATTATGAAGAAGTGGAAATCTTTAAAGGTAAGCTTCTCAAATTGACAAAATCATTAAATTTGAGATGAAGAGCTTTCATTGCTATGCAAAATATCATGATGTTTTGGCAATATTTTAATTTAAGAGGGTTTGATCCTCATATTGTACAACATACAATTGAGTTATAACCCGATGCCAAGCTTGTTAGAAAAAAATAGAGACCATTGAATCGCAAGCTTGAACCCTTGATGATCAAAGAGATGACCAAGTTAGTTGAGGGGGGTATTGTATTTCCAATTAAACACACATCTTGGGTTTTTAACCTTGTTCTGGTTAGAAAAAGAATGGTGAGATAAGATTATGTGTAGATTTTAGGACGCCAATAGAGACATCTCACGAAGATCATTATCCCTTGCCATCTATGGAACGAATTCTCCAAGCCATTGCTGGTTTAGAGAGATTTTCTCTTCTGGATGGATATTCTGGTTATAACCAGATTATGGTAAAAGAGGAGGATCAGTATAAAACAACATTTACAACAAAATGGGGCACTATGGCCTACAAGAGAATGTCTTTTGGTTTATCCAACGCTGGTGCCACCTTTCAACGTGCCATGGACATGGCATTTCAGAGTTTAATTCAAAAATTTCTATTGATTTACTTAGATGACATAACCATATATTCAAAGAATGTAGATGAACACTTTTCACATCTCAAGCAAGTTTTTGAAAAATGTAGAGTATGGAATATTTCTCAATCTGACAAAGAGTATTTTTGCAGATCGTGAAGGTAAGCTGTTAGGTCACATAGTGTCAAAAGAAAGAGTTACCATTGACCCTGAAAGAGTTGAAGCTATACTTGAAGCCATTTACCCAATCACAAGAAAGGGATTACAGGCTTTTTAGGAGAATCAAATTTCTGAAAGGTTCATTCACGATGTTGTAAATTTTCGACCTTGTACCATGCTTAAAAAGAATGCAGTCTTTAGTTGGACTAGAGAAGCAAAGCGTAGTTTTGAAGAAATCAAGGAAGCTTTAGCATCAACTCCAACATTGGTAAATCCATATTTCTCTAAAGACTTCTTCTTGTATGCTTTTGGCAGCATTGGTTTAATCTCTTTATATGATTCGGACAAATGTTGATAATTTTGAGTGGCCAATAGCTTTCTTTAGTCAAGTACTATGGCGATTATGATATACATTTGTTGAAAACATGTTCTCGCTGTGATCAAAAGCCTAAAGAAGTTTAAGCCTCTAGTTTCAAACAATAAAATTCATATTCTAGTTGCACACTCAAGTGTGAAGGAATTTTTGTTGAACAAAGATCTGAGTGAGAAAAGAGTAGGGTGGATCACAAAAGTAATGGAATTTAATGTTGACATCAACATCAAAAAGCTTGTCAGGGGTAGAGGAATTTGTGAGCAACTTGCCTCAACCCCTGAAAATGTATAGAAATCATAAATTGGTGCTGTTTTAGCTAATACTGATCAGCCTCAAAAATATTTCAAGGCGTCCTTTTGCATTAACAACAAAGTTGGGTTCAAAGAAATGACCCGCACCTTCCTCTTGGTGAATGTCCACCAAATTCTAGATGAAAATGAAGATGCTATGTGCAGTCAATTCCTTATGTCCTTATTGATAATATCCTTTTCAAGAAAGATCTGAATGGTGTCTTGTTAAGGTGCATTGATACTGATCAAACAGAAAGAGTACTACATGAGTTGCATGATGGAGTTTCAGGAGGACACTTTGCTCCAAGGACAACTGCTTGGAAAATCATGAAAGCTGGTTACTACTGGCCCAACTTGTTTAAAGACACATATGCATGGTCAAGAAAATGTGTTAAATGTTCTTTATTTGGAAAAGAAAGGTTATGCTGTATGCCTCTACATCCAATTTAGGTGGAAGCGACCCGCTTCATGAGATGGGCATTGCTTTATTGGACCAATTAATCCATCATCTAGTGTTGGTCACAAATGGTGTTGGTACGGACTATTTCATGGTGGATGAAGTGGTAGCTTTGAAAGAAGCAAATGAATCTTCAGTTTTGAGTTTTTATGAAGACATAATCACTAGGTTTGGAGTTCTTGACTCCATCATTTTGGATAATGCTCTTGCATTTGTTGGATTAAGAGTCATATATTGGGCTATTAAACATGGGATTCATTTGAATACTTCCTTTAATTATTACACACATGGTAATGGGTTAGCTAAAAGTACAAATAAAAACTTGATCAGAATCATTAAGAGGACTATGGAAGAGAATCAAAGAATTTTGCATACCACATTGAAATCTGAACTTTGGGAAGATAAAATAAACCCTAAGAGATTAGTGGGTAATTCTCCATATGTCCTTGTTTATGGTAAAGAGGCTAGGTTAACTCTGTCTGTAGTGCTTCCAACTCTAGACATTGTTCACTAGTTAGAGAGGTATGAAGAGTAGGACCCAATGTCTGTGAGATATGCAAAGCTCATGGAGCTCAAAGAATCAAGAGACAAGGCAATGAAAACTTTGGAGTATCATTAGCTTCAAACAAAGAGAACATTTGACAATAAAGCTACAGTCAAATTTTGTAAAGAAAGTGATATTGTTCTCAAATGGGATGTTCTGAAAAGCAAGCCAGGCCATCACACCAAGTTTGACAATATGTGGATAGGTCTATTTATTGTTAAAAATTGCAAGGAACACAATGCATACCAACTGGCCACAACTGAAGGTTATGTGCTTCCTATCCCAGTCAATGGGATACACCTCAAGCCTTGTTTTGAAGTCTGATGGGTTCCTCCATTGTACATAGTGGAATAGGTTTTATGCTTTCAATAAGTGCTTCGACACTTTAGTTTAAATTTTGTTTCATTCCTTAAGTGTTGTTCCAACACAGTTTGATAGTTTCACCCCAGTTTCTCCGGTTTCAACAAGTTCTAGTGTCCTGATCTACTTCATGAGTCTCAAGTGAATGGCAGCCATGTGTGAGCTGCTCTTGGTCTGTTGTGAGGGTTTTTCTAAGTGACTCCGAGCCTAATGGACAAGTTTGGCTACTAGTTTCTATGTTGAGCAGGCAAACATCCAGCAAAGGTCGACATAAATGTTGCCCTATTTTCACCTACGAGCTCATCAGGTAGGACAAATTGTGTTTCAGGTGTTCATAAAGGCCAAATGGGGAACTTGCATCAAGGGTTAGATCATGCACACGAGGATATTTATCAGGAGCTCAGTTACCGGCTTTGCTTGTAGTCAGGACAGGCATAAAATTCCTCTAAGGAAGATTCAGCAAGACCTTCAAATGTTTTCCAACTGTGAGGGTTCCTATTCATTTTGAAATGTCGGTCTGGACATTTAATGTGGGTTTCTTCACCTCACGGTACAAGTCAAATGATGACACCTTTAGATCTCACAAAAGATGGCATAAGGTCTAGCGGATGGAGGTCTCGGCAAAGCATGCGCTGCTATGATGTCTCACGAAGAGGGAGTTGTCGAGGTTGGGAGCTAAGCTGTAATTTGGCAGATGGCGAGAAGTCTTGATGTAATCTTTGCCTTCAGCGCGAGGTCTCCTTGACCAACAAAGTATCCACATTTGAAGCAAGGGAGCCAAAGGTAATAGTTCTTCTTTGAAGCAAGATGAAACTTTAGTAAGATGTCTACGACACAGCAATGGTCTTACGAAATGAAGTGAGCTTGGGGAGAGAGAAGGAGCTCACCATGAGGTCTTTCCAACCATCGTATGTCTTTCTGAATGCTGCTGCGAGGTCTAATCGCATCGGGGGGACACGATTAGTGTCTCACCAACATGCGATTCTATAGGAAGAACTTTTGACCACCCAAGGAAGCTTGCGTGGCATCTATTCAGCCAAACAGAGTAGGCTACAAGAGAGCCGTGGTAGTTTGACCCTTGTGAAGAAGATTAGCGGAACATAAGCAACAGATATGCTCTAGAATAAGCGATGAATGGGTTGATATCCAGAGTTTCGTTGGTAAATAGAAGAGCTGTGAGTCAGTGACTGTGGGATCACTCTGGGCACGGGGGTCAGCATTAATGATAATGGCACAGAGCATTTAGAAAGGCCCTTCAGGAAGTTCCAAATATGAACCGCGGAGACTAAGTAAATGCCGTGTTACACCAATATTTGAAGAGCTTCACTCCTAAAGGCGATCCTTCACCAACATAGACCATGAGGACGCAACATTAATTTCATAAAAAGATCTAGGGCAGATCTTTACGGTACGATATTTTTGTAAGCCCTAGAGGTGACATATTTTGTATATAAGGCATTTTTTCCTCTTTGTAAAAAATTTTGGATTATTCTTTCTCAAGAGTTAGTGATTTTTCACAATCCTTTCTCAACTGATGTATGCTTTGTAACTTATCTCAATTCTGGAATATAAAACACAGAGTTTACCTTGGAACCCAGTGTTAGTGTTCAAACTACTCTCACTTCTATATTTTTAGGTTATGCAAGTTTTCAACTATGCTTTTCTAAGTCTGCATTCATACCTTAAAGCTATGAAATTCATCTTTCCTTCTTAAAATATGTGTGTAGATCAATCCTTTTTAAGAATGATGCATAAATTCAAAGAGGTTATGTTGAGTAAATGAAATAGCTACCATTAGATTTCCAGTGTATGTTCATCTTGTTTTCATTTCATGATTTCTTATTAGTTCGGTGTATCACCATAGTATTTAGTTTTATTTTCATGTACTCTTTTTCCTTTTTCCTTTACAAAAATTAGTAGTTTAGGTGATACTAAAGGAATCCGGCCTTCTCCGGAGGTTGACCTCTATTTACAAGAAACGCACATCTTTAGAGGTCTTCCCATGTTACACTGGGGTGTTGAACATCGGGTTCAATAGGGTGCAACTTCAGGTGATAACATTAACCTTGCAAAATTAAAACCCTTATGAGAATTAAAAACATTGCACTTAATAGTTAAGCCTTTAGCCTTCTATGAATGATTTTAGTCGTGCACACTATCCCTATTTATGGGTCACTAGTCTAATCCATGTTTACTCATGAGTCATACAAGGTATAATCACACAAACCAAGTAACCAACTTAATCGTGTAACTTAATTCTTACATTTACAATGTTTATTTTTATTGACGTATGGCTACATGCACACTATACCTCAAGATAACATGTCAAAATCACCACTCAAACAATATGAAATCATTACAAATCTTATTTCAATTGATCACTGGATTAATGGCATCATCATCTATAGTATATTATGCAGTTTTCAATATCAAGTTATCCAATCACTCATTTTGGATGTACATATGGCATTAATCAACAATACCTCAACCACACTTTCTTCAAAGAAAGACATTTCGACGAATATGAGGAAATTGATAAAAATATCTTAAAATTGATTAAAACAAAGCATGTGTCACGTGCCATACATAGTACATATGGGATTAGAAGAAGAACTTAATTTTGAACATTTTAAAGATTTCCCAAGTACATATGGCATTAATACATAGTACCACAAACACATTTTCTTCAATGAAAGACTATCTAGCGAATATAAAAAAATTGATAAAATGATTGAGAATTAAATGAAAGCTAGAGTACTTTAAGGTATTAAATTGCTTGTTTTAGCTTAATCATTATCAATTTACACTAATAATTCACAATAAATTTTATTCACTTATGATTAGAACTATATGCTGAACTTGAATCATACAAAAAATATAAATATCTTTTTAGACTTAAAAGCCATATTTTTATATTGAACAAAGAAAAAAGGATTTACAAGAATGGAGCCATGAAAAGTATTTTAATTTAAGCAGCCATGAAGTACATAGCCATCCTGGGCAAAAAGCCACTAACCATGACAAAAAAAGAGTCATAAAATATATATTACAAGGGCTGTAGAATAAAATATAGACACGATTCATTAGTAAAAAAATATGTAACAATAGTAGAGGCCCTCAACCAGGTGTTTGAGCGGGAGGTGAATCGAATTGAAAAGTATAACAACAGAGAAGAAAATGGAATCACCCAAATCCTTCCTCCAAAACTCTAAAATCTACAATGATTCATTGGTCGTATCACACACCAAACCACACCTCATATTACCAGGGCAAGAGCTTGCACTGTAGAAGTAGCTAGTTCAAGTTTGGGGTAGATTTCACTAATAGGCTTTAATCCAATTTTAAAATTTCAAAGTTCAAGTGCCAACTCCAACGAATAAAAAGAGTAAATAAAAGGCTCCAAATAATGTATTACTAGCATCTTAACCAAATCTTTATCTAAGAAAATTCCCATGCAATTGGACAAGAACGTAGAAGCTACCTAAAAAAATAGAGTACGGGGGTTGTTCTAAAGACATTCCCTATCCATAATTATTCTTATAGCCTCCTCAACTTGCACACAAGGAATAGTAAAAACCATACCCATATTTCATCTATCGTATGCATCATTGCTTCTTTTCTCCCAAAAAAATTTGGGTAGCATGACATGCCATGAAGAATCCATTATATCACAGAGAAATTGAGAATAGAGAAGAAAGAAAACAATGCTAAAATATATTATAAATGATATGAAGAACATCAAAAGTTGGTGAAGTATATATAGAACGAAGACATGAAATACTCGACACTTGAACATTTAATTCACCACTTGATGTGACAATATTATTTTGAAAAAAATGAGTAATGACTTTAAGTGATTTCATAAATAATAAAATGTGAACCAATTGATATTATAAAATCTAACCGTTCTTGCATTATTTTACAGGTTTGAATTCACAAGTCTAGTGCTTCAGACATTTTCTTCCAAAATGAAACTATAGCTATCCATCAAAAATTCATCTAGTACCATTGATTGTTGTGGGAAAATATTTGTTACCAGACATAGGAGATATTAAAGTATTTAATACTCCACATAACTAGTAATCTCCTAGGTCAAGGGGAAGATCACCATGATGACACCAAAGGCTTAAGTCATAATTGAAGCAACCTTCAACTGCCAGTAGCTAGTTTATTTTGGGTGTCACGACTTTTAAAAGTGATATAATAAGTAATAGAAGGTCAACCATTTATATTTAGAAATCTAATGGTTTTGGTGTTATTTCATAGGTTTTAATTTGCAAGTCTAGTGCTTCAGACATTTGCTTCTAGAATGTAACTACAACCATCCATCAAAAATTAATCGAACGGTCATCGGTTATATTAGTTTGTGCTGAAATTTAGCTTCAGACATAATAAATATGTTGACACTTGTCCTCATTCTGGACACTTAATGAAGGATTTGGATGTGCGAAAAATTTGTCCTAGAATAGAACAATATGTAGTATTTTATATTTTCACCACCCACGCTATGATTTTTTATTAGCATACCACTTTATTTCACCAATGAATTTTTTTATTAGTTTAAAATTATGTTTAATTCACCAACATTTTTTTTATTTGTTTGAAAATAGGTTTAATTCACCAATGAAAATATTTTTTTGGTTTGAAAACACGTTTTAATCACCAATTTTTATTTTTTATTTTTTTAAGTACAGGTTTGATTCACTCATAGAAATATTTTATTGGTTTGAAAATAGGTTTTAATTGCCAAAGGAAATATTTTATTAGTTTTAAAAATATTACAATTTGCCAGGATTTTCCACATACTTCTAGGGATTACAAAAGATTTACCAATTGATATTTTTTCCCCAAAAAATGAAAAAAAATTACCAATTAAATTGATATTTTTTTGGGAAGTATACAAGATTCACCAAGATTTTACATCTTTGCTAAGGGGGTTTATTAAAGTTATCCTTTCCACGAACAAGAATGATGATGAGTCACTTCTAGACGACCATACACTTGCCAAGACATTTCATCACAATGTTGCATCACACAAAGGAAGAATACTACTCCACAACACCCCATGAACTATGAGGAATGTTGGTGACACCAATAGGAAAGCTAAGAAAGATTACAACCTTCCCAATACTTCACAAGATTAGGCACATAAACTTCCTAACCCTAGGTATGACAATCATACAACTTTGAAAGAAGGCACACAAAATGAGAAAAGAGAAGCCACAAGTTCTCAATTAAACACAAAAGGAAAAGCACACTACACCAATAGACCCCTGGGACCATGATAAACAAATTCCATTTACATGTTTTTCTGATAGGATGCCTCAAAATAAGAAGAAAGATAAGTCTTGAAACAAGGAAACTTGACTAGGTTTTTGAAGGGTTCTGACAATTGAAATAATTGAAACAAAAAAATTATAAGGAATAAAAAATATTTATAGTGGCAAAAGGCTTAGGAAGCTTTTATATATTAGGTGTTAAGAGGTTTTACATTCTATATTTCTTATGGGGACAAGGGCACCTAAGCATAATATTAGGCCACCCCAATACACTTAGGAAAAAAATTGAGTTTTTTAGCCTATAAGACCAAGATGCTCTTGAATACCAAGCTACCTCAATATAATACTAGGCCGCATCACATACTCCTAGGTTGACCAACTAGAATTAGCCAGTTTTTGGTCAACCTAGGTAAATTTTGAGTAAGGTAGGACCATCTTGATAGAAGACCAAGCCACCCAACTATGAATTTTGACTCTTAAATTCATGTTAAGAACCAAATGAAATTTGTAAATTTTATTTTAGCCATTGTAAATCATGATATATAAATTCATAAAGAAATCATGCTCGACACCAATATCGAGGCACATAAACGAGCCATTTCACTTACTCCAAAATTGAAGGTTGCAATTTACATCAATTAGGACTCAAACATATTTTCCAGTTAAATCTTACATTTCAATGAAGTAATAATAGTGTAAAGTAAATTTATTACAACATGATACTATAAACAAGCTTGATCCTTGATCCTCCAATCCCTAGTGGTGGTTATCATGCCACCCAACCTCATGGTGTAATGCCTACGCCACGAGACCCTAGAGGACAACACACTAACCCCAAAAAAAATAGAACATTTTTTTTTTGAAAGTGCATTAAGCACACTACCATAAATGAAAAATTGACACAAATCTAACCTAAGTCCTCTAAGGTCTGCAACTACATTGCATGATTCCCATCAACTAACTAGCATGAAACTATGAAACATTACATTAAATAAATGCTAATATCAATAAGGAATTACATCTAATCATCACATTTAATTAGGTAATTAGTATGAAACATCTATATCATTTATTCAATAGAGATCATTTAAATCAATTTATTTAATTACATATACAATAACATCTGTTACATAGTTCATTACATAATAGAGTCTACATTAGTTACATCATCACATTTATATATTTGATCCTCAATATCTCCTCATATACATGTGAGGAGTGTACATCAAGTATGATACATGATACATCAAATTATGATACAATACAAGTACAAGAGTAACAATCCACTTGAGCTAGTACAATGCAGAGGTCTTCAATCCAGGAGAAGTCACCACAATCATGAACAAGGAGAGGGAACCCAATGGAGTAAAATTAACTTTACACCCAACCATGTGGAACCCAAATGTCCAACCCCCTTGCTAGGAGATAGCAAAGGGTCCCACCATCACAATCAAACAAAAGGAAGAAGACAATGCAAGGCTAACATGACATCAATGAACAAGTAAAGTACAACATTAACAATAGTAACATCACTTCTAGAGGCACACAAAAACCATAGAAAAGGGAATACTAGGTTACTATAGGAGGAGTTTCATCACTTAGTTTGTCATGGGTTACATAGGTAGACCTTCCTAGGCCTCGGCCCCCATCCTAGGTTACCCTTGTAGCCTCTACCGATCTCCGGCCCCTCATGCAAACCTATGAGAAATCATTGTACCTCTTGTGAGGATGCGGCATTTGATATTTCCATTCTAGGCCTTCTCAACTCATCTCAATTCTATACGAGAACTTGAGCCATTAGCGAGGCATTTACCTATCTTGATTAGTCTGTTTACTACCCAACTCCCTAATTCATTTTAGGTTATCACTTAATTATGAAACTCCCACATGGGTTACCCAAGCACCACTTTGTGCGTTGGCCCCCTTTGAGAGCCACTCCCCTACTAGCAACTAGGAAACCCAAAGGAATCAAAAGAGCCAAGCCAACTTGCACATTCACAAATTCACAATTACATAAACAACAAGGCGAGGCATAGCCCTTCCTGATCACAAGTTCCAACCACATAGGTGAATATATATGCAAGGCTAGTGACTTTCATAAAAAATTCAATGAAAAATCATCCATTACCAAGGTTTATCAAAATTCCATCAAAGAGAATTGTCCCCCCCTTCCTAGCCTCTTGAAGACTCCTAACATTCACTTCATAAGGAGACAACCAATTAAACAAAATCCACTAACATTACAAAATCAGTAAACATTCACTTGCTTCACACAACAGTTTCAAAGCAATAACAAAATATGAATTCTAAAGTGAGTACAAATCAATATCCCTTGCTTTCCATACCACTGACTATTAGATTTCAATCTGGCAATGCATGGTGATTGCTTCTACTCAACAGTAGTGAAAATCGATTAACAAAGCACACTCAAGCCCTAACTTTGAGTTTGTAGTGCGAATTCATTAAAATAGATGGTGTTTGGTGTAGATAAATAGTAATATTATTCGTTGATTTAAACACATGGTGTAGGCCTATTCAACTCCATTGAACTAAGCATAACTTCAAGAGCTTGAGAGTCTATAGGATATGATGAGATTCACTGGCCAAGGAATGGAATGGAGGTTTAGGGAATGGCACACACATCATGATGACGACAGTAGATTATCCTAGCTATGCCAAGTTTTCCTTCCAGATACGTCAAATGTAAACTATGAGGAACGTGTCTCATAAATGGTGAACCAAAAGGAATATAGGAAGAGGACATAAGCAATGCCAATAGAATTACTTCTATCCCATTTCCACACCTATAGCTCATTTAAAAATCAATGACACTTTGAGAGGGAAATATTGATAAAGTCAAGAGAACAATCTAAGAAATAGATTTGACAAGTTAGAAGTATAAACAAAATAGGGCACCAAATGCTAAAAAATTAAGTAGAATAGGGGATAACAAAACCTCAACAAAAATTAATCGAACGGTTTCTTTAGGAAGATTAAAGATCTAGGAAATAATATTATAGGTGCTTATGATAAGGTCGATACCTCTCACATAGGTGCAAAATAGCAAGATTTATTCATAAGTTTTGATGCCAAGATCAGGATTCCACTTTTAAAAAATTACAACACAAGAAGGTAAAATGCGTAATGGTTGCAACAAAGATGTGAAAAAAAACCTGTTGTGCAGTTTTTGCACACACGCCCCACTGAAAGCAGGGACCCTCTTTTTCTTTCGCTCTTGTGCTTTAGTATTTGCCCAGTTTTTTGGATTTGAATTGCCTTGGCATGAGCTTAAAATATTCATCTTGCTTGCCTAAGTGTTTTCCCCAAGTTACACTTTGAAAATCTTAAGTTGAGGCCCGAGAAATGCTGCTCTGTTAGGTATTTCCATGAGTGCGAATTTTTTGGAGATTTCCTCAAAACACAGGAAGCTCCACTCTTTTGTTTGGGAATTTTTGTGCCCATTGAAAATTCAGCAGGCTGGATTTTTCTTGAATTCCATCTCCTTACCCCGATTCGGTTTTTGGGTTGAGTGCGTGTTTATGAATGTTGATGCCCTTGAGTGAATTAGGAGTCCTAGATCCATCAATGGTGTTTTTTGCATTTGAACTTTGGGTCCTCAAATTTGTGATCTTGATCAATAATTTGAGTGAAAATTGTGTGAAGAGCTCTGAGACTTTCCCTCGAGTTTTGAGTTTTCGATCCAGTTTTCCCGATTTCTTATTTGCTACATTTTCTGAAAGAATCGAGTTTTTCACCTTGGGGATTTACTCCCTAAATTTTCCCAAAATCCCGTATTGCCCCTTCATTTTTAGTTTTTCCGCTGTGGGTATTTTCACTACGTCCACAGTGCGGATTTTCAGAAAATCCTCCAGCCTAGATTCTGAAGGTGAAAAAAATCTAAGCCCCATCAATATAATTTTACATTAATAATAATTATTTTTCGTGGGATTTTGTTGTTGCTTGAGTTATTTGAATTTTGAATATATTGTGGTGATGTGATAGTGCAGTCTTCATATTTATAATGCATATTTTTTGATCTTTGGTTTTGAAGTGCAGGCTGGGTTTAATTCGATTGGAGGAGGATTTAAGGCATTTATTAATTCACCTATGGCCGACCTGGAGAGTGTTTTCCTCAAGATACTAGATAAATTAAGACAGGGATGAAGGAGCCAGTTAATGATCAATTGCATTGAGAATTGTGCTCCGCATGCATTGGATCGAGTTACATTTTAAATCCCAGGCCGACCTGGATGAGTCCCATGCATTTAATGCATATCTTATCTTATTTCAAATTTCTCTTGGCCGGCCTGTCTGGGCTATTTTATTATTGTAAAATCTATATTGGGCCGACATGTTCTGGGGTTTTCTATAAATATGGCATTTCACCTCATTTGTAAAGGGGGGATTATTAGTAGAAGTCACTAAAGATAGTTCTTGGAGGCAATTAGGGTAGTAAAGTAAGAATTAGGGTTAGAAGTTAGTCAATTTCTGAGCAAGTGTTGTAACAGAACATTGGAATTGTTGTTAAAATTTGGTGATTCAATGCAATTGAAGATATTGTGATTTTCTAGTAATCTCTTTTGTGTTGACTTATCTTGCATGGTTCTTATGATTCCTATCTTTCAAATTTCTCCAAGGTTATTAGTTAAGATTTAGATCTAATTCAATGGTGTTTATGGTTTGATGCTTGAAGTGTCTACATCAATCCCCGGTCCATACTTTTTGCAGCTAGTTGATTGTTATTTGCTTTGCAAAGTTAGCCTAGACCTTTGTATTCATTGTGCTTAGTTCAATTGTGGAGATTTATTTATTTAAATTGCTATTGGTTTGTCTTGGATGAATGTTCACAATCTAAAAATTTTTAATACCCTAGAAGATTGCACTATTTCTATGAGATTATAGATTTATCTTGAGTGTGAGGATTAGCGATGGTTGGTCCGACTGCGTGTCATCATTTCATTGTTATTCTTAGGAGTAGTTAAATTTAGTGATCTCTTTGAAACCCTAATATTTTGTTATTTTCTTCATCATTTGGGTTAGAGTTAGGATTAAAGTATCATTACATTGCTAGATCTGATAAATTGAGTATTTAGTCTTTGCTTGTAGTAAGGTCCCTTTGTGATTACCAACATTTTCACATTTATCATTGAGTTGTTTATGCATTATCAAGACCTAAAATTAGAGACCTTGGGGTTATCTCTTGAGGCTTACTAATAGATATTTACCTTTCAAGAGAGATAGGATACTTTTATATATTTTTGTATGCAGTTGTTGCTGCGAGAAAACATCATCAACAAAATATACATCAAAGGTCATGAGGAAAGAAAGGAAGGGTGTTGATTATGGGGGTGACTTCTCACAGGTTGTCTTATCATTGTTCCACTGATGATTAAGCTCGATTCCAAGTGTCGACTCTGGGGCTATTAAGAGTGAGTCAAAGAATGCATGACACCAACTAGGATAATCTAAATGGAAAGAAACAAAGGGACAATAGAATATGATAGGTTTTAAGCATAAGGATATCGAATGCAATGGTTGCAAACTATATATATACATACAAATTGAATGATCGAAACCTTTAGGAAAATAAACAAATTGAAGTAAAAGAAAATGGAATAAACAAAGTTTCCAGAAGAAGAGTGGCCTAAGGATAGTGTTAAATTTTACAGAGCATCCACAAGACGATTACCAGAATGAGACTAGGACACATTTAGAAAACAAAATACAATTCAACTCAAATGGAGTAGCAAAGAAACATTTGGTTTCTTTTCAGCCTTCAATACAAACCTTTTATTTTTACTTCAAATTTATAGAGAAAGTAATTTAAAAAGAATGGAACACAGTTTAGACAAAGAAGCAGGTTGAATATTCGATGCCAATATCAACTCTTAGATTTTGTAACAATTCTTCAAAGCTTCGAATAATATTTCTGAAAGTACAATTGAAAATCCCAACAGAATTTTCAAAAAACTCGTGGAATTTTCTAAGGCGAAGAGTTTCGAAGAACCAACAAAATTTTCATGGAAAAGCCAAAACAAACTCCTTTTCATTTTTTAAAAACTCCCAATTAATATTCATGAAAAGTCTACTAAAGGGCAGCTATTTTCAAAAAGAAATTTTTTTGAAGATTCCCTGACTTTTTTTTTTTTTGGAAAGTAATTAAATTTCTTGTGACCACTTAAGTTGCATGGAGTTGCATTGTCAATGGGCTGATATTAGCAATCCCCGAATGGAAATTTCATTTAATGCTCCAACAAAACCCATTTTATTATTTATTTATATTACTATTTTATTTGACTATTTGTTTGTTGTAGCTTGAAATATAATATTTTATTTTTATATTACAATATTTTGTCACTTTTAATTTATTACAAGTCATCTCTCAAATAAATATATTTATGTTTGTATTTAGTTACCACATTACTTTTAAATTATTAATTTAATTAAATAATTTAAACAACAAGATTTATAACTATTATCATTATGTTTCAAAGAAACAATTTTTTTAATTCATTAATTAATCAAATCTTATAACAAGAAAATATAAGTTAAATCACCACATAACAATAAAAATACCAAAACATAAACCAAACCAAAACGAAACTAACTAGCTGAAAATGACAGAGAACATTGACGGGGTGACCAACTGGATACTCATCATTTTCAAGGATGATGGCTCAATATGGGGGACCCAATGCTATCTCTAAATAAACTATCTCCATTGGGTATAAGGCACGCTCAAACTTGGAAATTTAGTTGGAGTCGATGCCTAGTAACTACAACCTACAACAAATCACTCTGTCAAGCATGTACATAGAAAAATGAACAATCATACCGTGAAGGGAAAAATCACAGAGTTTTAGGTCACTCACAAGCGAGTGATGTGACACTGTTCCCCTTCATCAAAAAATCCACACACTATAATTTGGTATCAAATTATGATAAAACATACATCTAATAATCACATTACACTCATATCAGTAATAACCCACATAATCAATTAAACTGATCTACTAAGCATGATATAAGCATAATCATCAGAGATAAAAGTTCCATCGAATATCATAATTGTGCATCAAAGTATCATAATATCCTAGTATCATCAAACAATATCATAATGTCCAAACACAACCAAGTCTATTAAAAAAAAGAGGCAAATTGACAGGCACTACGTCCTCCCCTGTAGGACCAGGCTTACTCCTGGAAGCCTACAAACAAATATGGGTATAAATATCTCATCCTGGAAGCATCCTCCTAGGTAGCCGAAGACTCATCATTCAGATCCCACTAGACCCTAACTTTCTCAATGTCTCATCCCATGAGTGTCAGTCTCCTATGTTCTATGATGCCCATGGGCTCTAGAGGTAGTTGCTCATCCTCTACCTATAATGCATTCTAATCAAGGACATGGGATATATCTGGATAATAAGGTCAAAGAACTAAATCGTGAAACACATCATGAATGCATGAGAGACAAGGCAACAAAGCAAGATGGTATGCTACAAGACCAATCCTCTCCAAGATATCAAAAGGCCCAACAAAGCATGGTGCGAGCTTAGATCCTTTTCCATAAGGGATCAGACTCTTTTGCGAACACACTCATAGGAAAACCCAGTCTCCAACCGAGAACTAACGGTCCACCCTATGAGCGTCGACATTTTTCTTCTATCTGCCCTGGGCAACCACCAAATTCTCCCTAATGTGAATAACCTACTACTCCATCTCCTGAAGCATCATAGGAACAAGAATAACTCTGTCCTCCAAATGATCCCAACTCAATGGGGTTTGACACAGATGAACATATAATACCTGAAATGGAGTAATGCCAATAAAACTATGATAACTGTTATTGTACATGAACTCCACAAAATATAGGTAGTCCTCCCAATGAGACTACTGATCTATAATGTAAATCCAAAGCATATCCTTGAGGACCTGATTGACCCTCTCGGTCTACTCATCAATCTCTAGATGATAAGTTGAACTAAAGTTCAACTAAGTTCCCAATGCATGCTACAGGGACGTCCAAAGAGCTGAAGTAAACATTGGATCTCTATCTAATATAATACTGTGAGGAATATCATGCAACCTAATAATATCTTCCATGAACACTCTAGCCACTAATGAAGCATTATATGAGGATTAGACAGGAGATAAGTGTGCCACCTTCTTCAACTTGTTCACAGTGACCATAATAGTGTCATGCCAACGGGAGGAAATGGGAAAACCAATAATAAAGTCCAATGAGATAATGCCTCATTTCCACTCTGGGACTAGATGAGGCTGTAAAAGACTTGCAGGATGCTGGTGTTTTTCCTTCACTCTCTGACACTCCAGACATCTTGACACAAAATCAACAATATATCTCCTTATTCTAGCCCAAAAGTAGAACTCTCAAAGGTCTATGTACATCTTTTTGACACCAAGATGTGCTGAATAAGGTGCTCAATGCACCTCTGATATGATCAAAGTACAAAGATCTCCTAAGGAAGAAACATAAATATGACCCAATTGTCTCAAAATTCAATCTAACTCAAGGGAATATATTGCAAATTTGCTCTCTAAAACTCTATCTGACTCCACCTCAGACCTTACCTCCTGATACCAACTATCTAAAGGAAGTGCTAAAAGGATCTGACTCCTCAAGTCCACTCCAAGAGTCACTGCCAAAAGATCATGTTTCCAGTGACTAAGCACATCTGCTACCACATTCTCCTTTCCCTAAATGAATTTCATCTTGAAATCATACTCGCACAGGAACTCCATCCATCATCTCTTCCTCGCATTTAGATTAGGATGTGTGAAAATATATTGCAAACTATGATTCAATCACTATACAAATCAAACTGATGCCCCAAAAGAAAGTGCCTCCATCTTGTCAAAGTATGAACCAAAACAACTAACTCTAAATCATGTGTAGGATAGTTCATCTCGTGATCCTTGAGTGACCATCTTTCATCAACACAACTCCTAAACCCTCCAAGGAAGCATCTGTAAAAACCAAAAAATCCCTAGTAGGGTCAAGAACTTCTAAGATAGGTGCACTGGTCAATCTCTCCTTAAGAGTCTGAATACTTTCCTGGCACTACTTTGACCAAATAAATTTCTCCCCTTTTATCTGAAGAGAAGTGATTGGGTGGGCTATTCTTGAGAAACCCTATACAAACTGTCTGTAGTAACCTGCTAACCCCATGAAATTGCTAACCTCGGCAACATTAGTGGGTGTAGGCCAATCAGTGATATCTTGGATCTTTGAAGGATCTATGACAATTCCCTCACCAGAAATAACATTACCTAGATATTTCACCTCTCTTTAGAAGAACTCACATTTTTCCAAATTAGCATACAATTGGTTCTCCCTCAAACACTATAACACCTGCCTCAAATGCTCCTCATGTTCCTCCATGGTCCTTGAATAGATCAAGATGTCATCTAAAAACACTAGGAAAAACTTGGGAGATAGGTGCAAAACTTGTTAGCTCTCAAAAACATAGGCGAAATTCCTCAAGAGGCTGCCAATCTCTTGATATGTTTCAGGGTAATAGACAAGGTCAAAAGAATTTAACCTTCTACTCTTCAGGTATTGCTAAACCTAGGCGGGTGTACCTTTCTGAATGAAGAAAACTTGATTTATGATTATCTCTCTTATAGTAACTTGTCCACAATGGTAGATGGAAGTGAAAAAATGAAATCCAACTTGATAGCAATAACAATCTTCAGATCTA
>VDFB02346946.1:17747-29035 GCA_007258455.2 Sequoia sempervirens | reverse complement strand
ACATAATAGAACAAGGGGGACCTATTTAGAAACAAGTTTAAATGGGGTGGTTATGCGCATAACAATTATACTGCTAAAAGCATAATGAGAAATAATAAGGAATGCACATGAATTCTCGCACATTGCCTAGAGTTCACTACTCAAATACAAAAGGGGCTCACTGCCCAACATAATAGGATTAAAAATCCAAAGGTTATGAACTAAGAAAATAGCTTATGCACAAGCCTGATTACAGTTCCAATTAAGGTCAACACTTCTTCACACCGCCTTCAATCAAATGATATTTGCAATGCATTACCACAGAGCATGTTATCTCTTTGCACACTACATCGATGAAACAATCACTCTTATATATTCACTACATGAGATTTCATCACAACTTAGTCGACCAAGAAAATAGAACATATTTGCAATGTCGGCCCAAATTTACAAATAAACTTTTAATGAAAATCCACCAAGGTTGGCCACAACATAGTGGAGACCCAAATTTGAAACTCCAACACAAAAAGACTTCAATTAATTTCACCTCAACAATCCACAACATGCTACCACTAACATGTTGGCCAAGAACATGAAAAACTGAACATGCACAAAAAGA
Organism: Sequoia sempervirens; assembly: GCA_007258455.2. Classification (NCBI taxonomy): domain Eukaryota; kingdom Viridiplantae; phylum Streptophyta; class Pinopsida; order Cupressales; family Cupressaceae; genus Sequoia; species Sequoia sempervirens. Next base: position 28,437 of record VDFB02346946.1, on the reverse strand, counting down.
TCTTCAATCACGACCTCATCAGTTAATGTGGATGTACCACAAAGATAGAGAATGATCTAGAGACATCTGAGAGCACCAAGAAACAATAGAAAAACATCCGCAACCACTGAGATTAACATAATCACACAATTTTCATTTAGGAACACTGACAGAGACCACAAAAGCACTGTCAGACCACAACACACTCAAAACTTCATGCAAACCTCTGAAACTTCTGGAAGATGATCTAGATATACTCAACAATAAACCCTATAATCCACACCAACTAATCTTCAATGTAAAGAACAAGAAACCTTCATGATCTACACAGTTCCACTAGGAACCTAGAACACTTTCTCTTACAATTTTCTCAATATCCTCGACATATACAACAACTAATATACCAAATGCTAATAGTGTTGACATCAATGACAACCACATATCAACAACACATCCACAACATCCAACAAAATTTTAATTCCATCACTTCCCAACAATGCATCGCAATTTTGAAACATAAAACAACTTTCCTTTATGTGATGTGCAACGGGAACACATAACTTCACAACTCTCCAATCTACACATGCTATTTAAAACCTTTAAAGAGCTACCTTCACTAGATGCATCTGAAATGGACCAATGGAATGCCTAGCGCATAATCATAGGCCAACACATTTTCACATCAAGCTCCACATTGCCAAATTGTGTTGCCTTCAAAGGTATTTGTTGGTGTTTGTTTTGCATCTAATAAAGCCTAGTTTCATAAGTAAATCCAACACATAAGGTAATACTAGCACAGTTTTGACCATAGTCAGCCCCTTCAAAAAGTGTGTTGTGCATTGTGTTGAAATATTATTGCAAACTTCATCAATTTCACCTTCACCCCTTTGTCCAATAGGAATTAAAAATTAAAATTCCTATAAAATAAACATTTAATAATGCTGCAATATTTAAGACATTTGAAATGCTTAAATATTAGCATATTAAAAGATATAAGGAAAAGGCAATTTTTAATTTCTCATGCCGATACAAATTTGAAATTGTATTGCACACAAACAAGAGACCTTGGAGTTGTGTTTTTTCAAGTAATCATAATTAATTAAATAAAACATGGGTTTGCAATCAGATTTCACCCAACAAGCCAAAATTTAGTACTTTTGTAATCAAGCCTATCAAAGGTGTGCGTTGCACTAGAAAAAGTTTACATTAATATGTCATTTGACCTTGCACTTTGACAAAATCGAAACTAGAGCCATTTGAGACTAAAATAAGAAATGGGTTGCCCTTAGATTTTTAATATTTGTAATTTTTTTGGGATGCCAAATCTAGTTTGGTCGCAGTAAAAAGATGCATTAAAAGGTGTATTAGAAGTCATACTGGAAGTACGAAACTAAACATGAATACTACCATATTCCCCAAGAAACATTTTACCGCATGGATTTTCATGACGAATTCTGAGTTGCAAGAGATTAATTGGCAAATATGGGCTCCAGAGTAGATGTAATAAGAAGAAGACTTAACCTTTGTTGCCAAACTGAAAGTGCATAGGCACTTCAATTTTTTGCAAAATTTGAAGGTGGCAACAGTGGCTACTTTTGGTGATGCATGCACCTTGCAAGCATGGTGAGATTCTACATCTCTGGGATGTAGAACAAATGCTTACTCCATTGGGCGGTTCTACCACTATTCATTTGTGTTGCATTGAAACCATTTTTTAAACTTCATTTGGTGGCCCCAAGCCCCCAAAAATGAAGAACCAATACTTGCCTCTATCAAACACTTTATTCTTTGATGAAATCCTTAGGCCTATTCTGAAAACACTATCACAATAAGCCCATTTACTAATATTGACATGAATACAGACCTTTATACTTTCAATTGTGCCACTGTCATATTTATCCATGTCAATTTGAATTTTTCCATTAGGTACTAACTGAAATATACCATAATGTGGAAAGCATTCACACTCATCAAATAGAGAAAACTTACAATTGGTGTGATATATCTTATTAGAAGTATCATTTTCATACATCATCACCTTCTTAACAAATTGAACTGGAAAGTGAAAAAGTTCATAGTATGCTTGAAAAGAATTATTATGAGAATTCTTCTCATCATTTATCTATACATCCAATCTAAAACCCTCATAAGTATTTAGCTTAATAAAAATACCATGCCCCACATATGGCATACAATCCTTTTATGTAATAAACAAAGAATGTCCATATACAAGTATCTTTTTCAACTGAATTACATCAAAGGTACATTTATCTCCATCTAAGAAACTTAATTCAGTCATATTACTATATGTTCCCATGATTTGAAAACAATATTTTTCAACATCCATAATATCGTTGTCCATACTCAAATCATGGCCCTTAGAGAAAACATCAACATCCCATGTATCAATAAAACTTTCCATCTCAAGGTCAAACACAATGTCAAACTCATTCTTTAGACCATCATACAATTCCATGTGATATGTTTCAAATAAAGGCTCAAAAATCTCAGAATCTAATCCTGAGCAAAAAAATTCATATTGAATTTTCATAACATATTTGTTGCTGCAATGAGTAATAGTCAATACTACCTTCCACAATGTCAATACAAACATCTGAATCATTTTGAATGCTAACACTTTCAAATTTAGCATGATCAATAGGAAGACATCTATATATGTCTACAACTTCATGTGCATCATCAATTGATAGGTATGTTGACCAAAATTCTAAAGATTTATTATAATCTGAAAATTATTCTCTCATAAGTGAACATGTGCTTTCATTGGCTTTTACACTAATGGATCTCTTATTCAAAACCAACATGTCCATTTCCATATTATGAGGACACACAACATCAGCAAAGAAACATCCATATTCAATATCACATTAACTAACATGAAACCCACTATTACTTCCATCATCTGGCTTCTGTACACATAGATCTAAATTTTTTGCAATATTAACACATTTCCAATTGTTATGCACATCAACATCCTCTCCATGTAAAACAAGCATTTCCATCTTTTTTTCATATAAACAATCATGAGCAATAGGGATATAGTCATGTTCATTTACATCATAATCAAGACCATCAAAACTTTTTCACTACTAACATCATGCACAGGCTTCATATATTTAATGCTTAAACATTTGTCTTCCAATTTCCTCAAATGAAAACTTGAATCATATAAAATTTTCTCATCAATGTCTGAATATGTACTTTCACCATCATTTGCATTACTACATACCTTTCAATGTTGAGAAGCTTCAAAGAAAATACTTCAGTTTTCATTGGCATCATGGTTGAGGTGCAAATGAATATCAGTAGCACCATCATTATTAGCACAATCATTTAGTTCACAAGTTGATCCAACATACTTGATATCCATGTATTCTTTTAATTTTTTAGTCTCAAAGTTGTTACATGATATAATTTCATGTATTTCTTTTATTTCATCATGTGTTGCATTTGGACTATCATAAATGCAACTTTCATCAGTACACTTTTCATCCATGATTTGAACATAGACCTCATCATTATAACTACAAAATGTACCTTCATTTTCTACCATAATCTCTTCATCCTTATGCATTATGTCATGATTTTTCCCACACCTAACAATAGGACAACTACTATTAGCATTTTGAGATATTACACTTTGTGCATAATCACATATGACTCTTTCAAAAATCCCAATCTAATCAAATATTTGCTCAAGATTAATAGGTTACAACTCTTTAGGCAAAGAACTCAAACCTGACTCATAAATTTCACAAAACAAGTCAATACAAAAAGAATCCTTGGGTCTAAAATTTTTAGGGATTACTAACCAACTGTTTGAAAACCTTGCAAACAAATCATATGGTGATTAGATCCCATGTACCTCTTTATGTCAAACAATGCTTGAACAAAAGACAATTGATTAACACTACTCAAATTCTTCTCACAACTTGTTTGGAGCTCATCACTAGTTGCATGATACAATAATATACTAATTATAATAGTAGAATTATTATTACCTTGACAATCATTTTTGTTGTTTTATCCATAAATTTCATTTACATGAGGTATGATAAGAAAATCAATACTTGTAGCCATGTATCCCTTTGGCATTGAATACTTTAGATTATTTTAAATATCCATAGCTACAACATATGCTTGATGTAGCGTTGCAGGCTCCTTGTCTCTCAGTAAATAACTTATTTCTTCATCAAATTCACCAAGCTAAACGACCAGACACATTGCATCATTTGGTCTCATATATTCAGGGATGTCACCTAATGTTTTTGTAAATATGAGATTAAGTGTAGGAACCAACTTTTCTTCTTCTTTTTGAATGTTCATGAATTTTTGTATCATTGAAATTGCATTGATTTTTACCAAACTCTTTTATGAATGTTGTTAAAAACTCATTCCACGAAGAGATAGAACATACTGACAAATCTAAAAACCAATCTCTAGCATCTTCCTTCAAAGACTGAACAAAGAACTTCATGACCACATCTTCGACATCTACCTCATAATCTCCCATGAAATTCATGAATTCTTGCAAATGTTTACATGTTGATTCAAAACTCTTTCCATAGAAATTCACTACGAATAGGGTTTGGGAAACCTTGAATACCACTATAATTTAATGGTCTATATCTTCCCACAAAGAAAATCCTTCTCTAAGGACATAGTTGGAACTGATATGAACTCTGCATTATGACATTTTAGCATACAAGGAAACCAGATTGATAATTCATATGAAAAACCATTGTCTCGCAATTGTATGAACTCAATAGAACCTTAATCCTATCAACATAATCCTTATCTCTTCAATGTTTTATTAATGCTTATTATTAGAAAATAAATGAAATACACATTCCCTTTCCTGATTCCACAAAATTTATAGGTCTAATATCACCACACGAATATACATTCACAATTCCTCTATACTTTGAAAAATGTAGGTGTACTTGCACAAAGACATGATTTATTTTAATTCCTCCTTTCCAGAATAAACTCACATAACATTGGAATCACACGACTTCACAAAGGGTTTCCACAAAACTCCTTCATACAATAAATTTTCCTTCATGAATACTAAACAAAGGAAAACTAAAATACCTGGAAAATATTGTAGACTTCAAAACTTCTTTCTCTGACTGGAAATATTTGTAAGTCTATGCAAATTTCTACAAACACCTCTTCTACAATTTCAAAAGGTTCATCAATAGAGTCGCCACCTCTCTCAAGAGGACAAAATCATCAAACAACTAAAAGATCTTCAATAATCAGATTTCTTTCTGAGTTTTTTCACCAACAGAGCACCATAGATCATGAAACTTTCAAAAATTTATTTCTCCAAGTGTGAATTCCTTCAATATCTGAACCAAATTTTCAGATCAACAAACTTATTGACTCTTTCCAAATGGATAATACTTGAGTTGTCCCCAACAGAGTCACCAATTTATTGGTTCCCAAATTTGCATATCATTGAACCTTAAAGATGTGCCATATCTTATGCTCAGATTCAAAGAGATATTTGGCCAACTAATGAGAGATTAATCTCAAACTTTTCTCCCCTACAATTCAAGCTCTAAAAAAACCTTGGTGGGTCTCCCTATATGGTATTGAATATGGATATGAAATAAAGGATTCATTGAAGCATCTAACAGATAAACTTCATAATAATAACAAAGGTTTATATGTTTACAAAATGGATGACACTATCCTTGTTGTCTTTGAAACATAGGTATGAAGTATGTAAATAATTAAGAATAAATATTACAGAAAGTAAATATTGGTTTTATATTTGAAAAGTGTTTTTGAGATTTAAGGAAAACCATTCAAAGTAAACTAGTGCCTATCCAGGGCTAAAGAGTCACAATGCATGCACACATCCTTCACCACATTCTAAACATATCTTGATGATCATTTAGTTATTAACACCTTATGTTAATAAGACCAACCAATGACTAAAACTTTAACTTATACTTAACAATCCAACCTACAACAACAATATTCTCATTATTTTCATTGAAAGAATTTACATTGCTCCTTAAGCAAACACTAACCATGAAATAATCCAGATGCAACAAATATGCATGAAAATCTTTACAATACTTGATTGTATTACTGAAAAAACATTTCATTACAAAATAGAGACAAGATACACTTAGAGCATGCAAAAACATGTATTCATATATGCTCCAATCAAAATATACAATGCAGTTACATGAACATTTGCATAGAATTAGTCTCTATTTCCCTGCATAAAACCAATAGCCTACACCTTACAACTTCTTCAAAATCCCAAAACCCTAACAAATAAGACAAATTAATTTTAAAGATATGGGAGAAGCCCAAATTTAATCTCTATCTGACACCTATCACAATGTGAACTCTCAAATCTGCAACAAACTGACATCTGGAAAATAATTTTTTAATCTTTATTTTCCCTCTTCCATTGCAACTAAAGTTTATTACCTTTTTCATTTGCAATCTCATGCAACATTTTTTCTTGTGTCTAAAACTCACTTGCTAGCTCCAATTTCACTTCTAGGTCAAAACCCACTTACCCAACTACCCCTTTGCATTGCAATTCAATTACCAATATGCAATTATCCTCCTCACTAGCATTCAAAACATGATTTTAATCATACATTTTAACCTTCTAGAGCTTTCATTTTACTTTGTAATCGATTTGAAATTTTATCAAACAATTGGCAAGTAGTTCTTCCCTGTACATGTTGCCTACAATTATCTCACTCCACTTGCATGCAAAACACACCATGGTTATACATTAAATTTTAATATTCCTTGAAGGTTGCTTGGTGTTATTTTGATTTTGGTCATTACCCCTATGATTGTCACCCCTACTCAAATTTTTGCTAAGTTTAGGTACTTGGTAGTGTTTCCTTAAGTTCTTCTAACCTTGGTGGGCACGACCCAAGTTATTCTAACTCTCTCTTATTCCACCTTCCCTTCAAACTTGTTCATTACTTTATATGGGTGATATGTTACTAAATTGCTATAACCTCCCAAGTGGTCAATGTGCTTTATGAAGTCTTTATACTTGAAATTTTAATGTTGGTGGTCAGTACTTGATGTTGGATAGCCTATCCAAAAGATTGTCAATGATGAAAAGTTGAAGAAGTTTCGAGCATGGGCCAAATTTTCAATAATTTTGGAAACCATCAGTGCTTCCCACTAGGGTTTCATGAACCCCTTGTTCTACCAACTCAAAGGGAATTATTCTAAAGAAATCAAAGATGATGAAAGTGCAGGTTGATCTCATTATTACGTATTCTAGTAAACTCTTTCTGACCTATCATAATGAATGAAAAAGATGCATAATCAACGAATGGTTAAAGGTGTGTACTTACAAAGTGCCATATGAAGGAAAATGAACATAAATGAATACCATTTCAAGATATAGTAAAGCAATCAAAACTTGGAAATATTCAGAAGGAATAAGAACACTAGCATATAAAAAAGCGTTTACATTATATTATATATCATTGGTGTCACAAAATTGGTATTTGGTTACAAAATTGAGGGTATCAAAATATCATTTTTAGGCACACAGGGAAAACATCAACACACAAAATCCCTCGACCACTTCTTGGAGACGCTCAATTTGGGTTGGTGACAACAGGTTCTCATGAGATTGTAGAAATTGGGCGAACAACCCCATATCATTTCGCACCAGCGCCACACGAAGGAGAGTCACAACTTCTTCTATAGCCTCATGTTGGGTATCAGTTGTGATGTAGATAACATCTCTAATAAGTCTGGTTTGTGGTTAATGGCCGAGTCCTGTGATGGCCACATTCACCCTATTCAAGTACTCAGGCCTAACTAGGCGTTTCGCTACCCTCATTCCCCAGTCTCGTTGTCCAGAAGTGCAAACTAAAATGTAAATGAAACACTCTAGAAGTGTGGCGTTATGCACTTGAACATGACTTAGAAATATTTCTCCTAGGATGTCATGCAACACTTCTTCCTCCACTTTGCTCTGGACAACAAAGACCTCCCTCAACTAGTCTAATAGTAGTCTAAAGAGAGGACTACATTTGACTTCTTCATTCACGATGAAGTCATTCATTTAAATGCCATCACTTTGTGCACTCTCCATTTTAGAATGCCTTTGGTTGGTGAAATGTGGCTATGCTCATTGAATTTATAGAAATTTGGGAGTGTATCTGAGATGGATTTCATTGAGATTTGGAAAATGACAGGATGATGATGTGGCCTAAATTAATTTATGATGTGACCAAGATATAATTATTTTTCCCAATTAATCTCTCGTTTGGACAATTTGCACATGTGATTCTATGGTTAACATGAATTGGCCATTTTATACAGTGCTTGTGAACCACATTAATTGCAAAAGAATAGGCAGCCACGTGGCAATATTTGAAACAAGAGACGTTTGGTGACTGTTCAAGGTCATATCATTTGTAAACATAATTATTATTATCCCTGACCATTAATGCTTATTTTTCTATTCATTTCTAGGTTAACTAGTTGGGCGGCAAGAAAGCATCATTATATTTAGCAACCATTTAGTAACCACCAAGATGGGGGGGGAAATTTGTCTCCCTATATCTTTTTTTAGAGTGACTCTTGAAGGGTTCAGATTTTCTCAAGTGCACTGTGTTGTAGAGGAAAAGGAACAAGCTTTATTTTTGTTTTCCCTTTAATTCATTCATGTTTACAATAACTCATAGTCTGTGAACCGTGGGTCTTGAATATAGTGTTGATCGTACTAATCTATGTGTTGTGTGTGTAATTTAGGCATGTTTTCTATGTAAGGCATCCTTTGCTGCATTGTGTTCATTTATTGAAACTATGATACATTTTCATTTCATTTCCTAATGATCATTAATTGTTTTAGTCTTTGTGCTAAATGGTTCGTGGTCTCCTTTAAATTTATTTACATTAACTTCATTTTTATGGGTTAGTGTTTGTCACCTTTCCTGCTTTCTGGTAAAAAGTATACACATAATCAATTGAATCATACGAGGGAGCTATACCTCTAAAATTCATAGGAAAGTCACAAATAAAATTGTGACATCTTCATAGCTGTTAGTGGTTTGGTCCCAGTGCATAGTGGGCAATAGAGTTGATATTTGAATTATATTTAAAAAGAAAAAATCATTCACTAACACTTGGTAAACCAATGAAGGTCATTTTTAATGATTTTTGGGCATTTCCAGCTTGCCTGATGCTCAAAAATGATCAAAAAATATTTTATCTTGCTCCCAAGACATAAGAAATGCTCATGGAAAGTTTTGAAAGGTGAAAAGCTCCAGTTGCAACCTATAGAAGATCCTAAAATGTTGTCAAAACACTTGCACGTGAATTCTCCTCATTTCAGCTATTTAAAAGCATATTGTAGGTTAAAATAAAAAGCAAACAACTCCAAGAATGGTGCCCAATAAGTTGTAGGTTATGAGAATGAGATGTTGGGCGTTTTTATCATTCCCACACACTTAAAAACATCTAAAACTTTGTTTTAAATGCTTCTAAGGCATTAAAAATAGTTGTTGAGTTGCCATAAAGATGAAAACCTTTTATTTTGATGATTTAGAACACTGAAAACTCCCCAAATATGATTCTCCATGTGGAAAATTTCAATTCCATTGTTACCCAACAGGGCATTGCAATTTTGAAACATAAAACAACTTGCCTTTATGTGATGTGTGATAGGAACACATAACTTCATAACTCTCCAAACTTCACATGCTTTTTAAAACCTTTAAAGAGTTACCTTCACTAGATGCGTCAAAAATGGCCCAATGGAATGCCTAGCGCGTAATCATAGGACAACACATTTTCACATCAACCTCTACATTGCCTTCAAAGGTATGTGTTAGTGTTTGTTTTGCATCTAATAAAGCTTTCTTTCATAAATAAAAGACATCGCATAAGGTAATACTAGCATAGTTTTGACCATAGTCTGCCCCTTCAAAAGTGTGTTATGCCCTGGGTAGAAATATTATTGCAAATTTTATCAATTTCACCTTCACCCCTTTGTCTAATAGGAATTAAGATTTAAAATTTCTATAAAACAAATATTCAATAATGTTGAAATATTGAAGACATTTGAAATGCTTAAATATTAGCATATTAAAAGATATAAGTAAAAGGTAATTTTTAATTTATCTTGCTGGTAAAAAGGTGAAATTGCATTGCACACAAATGAGAGACCCTAGAGCAGTGATTTTTTGCAAGCGAGAATAGTTAATTAAATAAAACATGGGTTTGCAATCATATTTCACCCAACAAGTTTCAAAATTTAGTACTTCCTTTGTAATCAGGCCTATCAGAGGTGTGCGTTGTACTAGAAAAAGTTTACATTAATACGTCATTTGACCTTGCAGTTCGATGAAATAAAAACTATAGACATTTGTGACCAAAATAAGAAATGGGTTGCCCTCATATTTTTTAAATTTGCAACTTTTTCGGGACACCAAATCTAGCTTGATCGTAGTCAGAAACACATTAAAAGGTGTGTCAAATCTCATCCTAGAAGTACAAAACTGAATAGGCATACTATCATATGTCGCAAGAAACTTCTTACCAAATGGATTTGCATGAAGAATTCTTAGTTACAAAAAGTTAATTGGCGAAGATATGCTTTGCAGTAGATGTGATAGGAAGCAGACAACCTTTGTCACCAAACTGAAAGTGCATAGACACTTCAATTTTTTGC